>PVHX01005378.1:19945-113209 GCA_004024805.1 Geosciurus inauris | reverse complement strand
TTTTTTTTTTTTTTTTTTTTTTAAAAGATTTTTTTTTTAGTTGTAGATGAACACAATGTCTTTATTTTATTGCTTTGTATGTGGTGCTGAGGATCGAACCCAGGGCCTCACGCATGCGAGGCAAGCGCTCTACCGCTGAGCTACAATCCCAGCCCCTAGGTTTTCCTATTTTCTAAGCATTTGTATATTTTGCATTTTATATGATCATCTCCATGCATATGTATTGTTTATTCCATGAATCTTGTCTGCATATATTTGGACATTTCTTTAAAAAAATATTAACTAGCTGAACTACTTAATTTAAGTATGGGTCAGTGATAAGGCAATCAGAACATGAATGGATATGCAATCCATATCCAGTCAGATATGGATTGATTAAACTTGGGAGGCATTGATTAGAATAATTATTTTTACCTTTGGTTTTTGAAATGCCCCAAATATGGCCAATGAATTTTGTGGCATAGGACAGGTTTAGTTTCTTTCCTTCTTTTTTTGATATTGGGAATTGAACTCAGGGCCACTTAACCATATCTCCAACCCTTTTTATTTATTTACTAATTTTAAGACTGGGTCTCACTAAATTGTTCAGGACCTTGCTAAGTTGCTGAGGCTGAATTTGTGATTAAATTTGTGATCCTCCTGCCTCTGCCTCCAAGTTGCAGGGATTATAGGCCTGTGTCACCATCAAGCCACCAAATTTAGTTTCTTATTGGACCCAGCAGCACATGTCATGAGTAGATGTTCAGAGTGAGCATTAACTTTTCTAACTTGAGTCAGCAAGTTTATACTGTTTTATTTTTTATGTTTTTCAACTTTTTCAGGAGTATATAATCATTTCCTTCATTCTCTGTATATTGAAATAGACCTCATTTTCTCACATATCTTTGATGCAAATGGGGCTTAAATTGATTTAGGCTAGAATCTTAAATTCTGCCCTTTGACGAATTTCACAACTTTGTTTTTAAGAGCTGGAGTCTCCTTGTATTGCATAGGCTGATCCTGAATTCTTGGGCTCAGTTTTTCTGTTTCAGCTGCCTTGAGTAGCTGGGAAACAGGCATGGGCTATCAAACCTATTTTTTTATTTTATTTTGTTTTTGGTATCGAGGATTAAGTTGAGGGGTGCTTTACCACTGATCTATATCCTCAGCTCTTTTTAATTTTTTTTTGTTTTGAGACAGGGTCTTGCTAAGTTGCTTAGGGCTGTGCTAAGTTGCTAAGCCTGGCCTCAAACTTGTAATCCTTCTTGCCTCAGACCTCAGAGTCCCAGGATTATAAGTGTGCACCACCACATCCTGCCCCAACCCAGCTTTGATGGATTTAATTTTATTTTTATTATTTATTCTGTCTTATTCAAATTGTAAGGGTTGGTTAGTGAGTAAAGAAAATATTTTCTCCTCCCAACCTTACAAAATGTTCTCGATTCTCATAATTAGGAAAAGACAGAGGAAAATAAAGAGATGACAACCATTTAGGAATCAATGGACAGTTTTTTTTTGTTTTGTTTTTGATTTTTTTGTGGGTTTTTTTTGGTGGTGCTTGGGATTGAACTCAGGACCTCACACATGCTAGGCAAGCACTTTACCACTGAACCACGTCCCTGGCCTCCCCTTGATAGGCTAATTTTAATTAAATAATCCCTTTAGATGTGATAACTTTGCCTGAAGCAGTAATTTTTTAAATTAAAAGAACTATTTTGCCCGGTGTGGTGGTACATGCTGTAATCCCAGTGGCTCAGGAGGCTGCGGCAGGAGGATCACGAGTTCAAAGCCAGCCTCAGCAACTTAGTGGGGCCCTAAGTAACTCAGTGAGACCCTGTCTCTAAATAAAAATACAAAACAAACAAACAAACAAAGTGCTGGGGATGTGGCTCAATGGTTAAGCACCTGGATTAAGTTACTGGATTCACTCCACAGTACCAAAAGAAGAAAAAACTATTTTATGAAAACAGTACATGCATTTCAAAAACTTAGAAAACATAAATATGTTGAGATAAGTGAATGATGTCATATTCTTGCCACAGGCAATGGCAATGTGTTTCACTGGCAATGTGTTTGTGTATATTGCTTTCTCCAACTTTACCTGCAGATACAAACATACCATGTATTTTTTTCTGGTGTGGGGGGATGTCAAACATGTCATGTATTACATTGATTTGAGTCAGTGGTCTGAATCACTTGTGGACCTGTATGCCCAGGTCCTCTTCCCTTTTCATTCTGGTAACATATATATGATATTGTATTGTTAAGCTGTTGTGTCATGTGGTTTAAGCATTTTCTAAATCGACCCACTGATTTACTTCAGTTGGTTCTTATTTTTTGCATTTTGGGTTGGGTCCAATTATTTCAGAGTGTTTATGAGTAATTGTGATACAGAAAATTAGTATTAGTATTCATCATGAATTTTAAGGTTTTTTTTTTGTGTGTGTGTGATTCTAGGAATTGATCCTGGGGCCTTGTGTGTGCTAGGCAAGTGCTGTACCACTGAGCCACATCCCCAGCCCAAGGGAATTTTATTTTAAATTTCTAGTTAGGAAGATCACTTTTATGCTTTAAAATGTATTCCTGTTGTCTAATAAATGTATCCTTTATACTTTCTAGGTAAAGTTTTTTTTTTTAAGAAATCTTATCTTTTCAGTTTAATTTTTATATCAAATTTAATAGTAGTTATTTTATCTTATGCAAGGTAATTAATGTAGTGTGTCAGTAGAATCTTTGAGAGGTGAACATTCTCTCGCTTAATATCTTAATAATCATAGGTATTTGGGAATATCCATCAATATATGAAGACAATTATTATCAAACAACACATTATGCCAGGTGCAGTCATGTGCATGCCCTGTAATCCTAGCAGCTCAGTAGATTGAGGCAGGAGAATCACAAGTTTGAGGCCAGTCTCAGGAACTCAGTGAGGCCCTAAGGAACTTAGACCCTATGTCAAAATAAAGAATAAAAGGGCTTGGGATATAGCTCAGTGATAAAGTGTCCCTGCGTTCAATCCCAGTACCAAAAATAAATAAGCAGAAAACTCTAAAACCATAAAATGTGAAATATATTTTATATCTGCTGCTAGCTTACAAAACAGTTACCAGCATCAAAATATAAGATTGTTGAGTATATTTTGTATCTGCCCTTAGCTTATATATTCAATTTTCTTTTATTAATACAATATTTTAGAAATAATAAGTGTATATGTTAAGAAAGTGCAGCCTTGTTGCTTAATGATGGGACATTCTGAGAAATGCATCATTAGTCAGTTTCATTATTGTGCAGACATCATGGGGTCTACAATGTACAAATAAAGATAATTGGGATGTTACTACATGAAATAATCTTATGGGTTCACCATGATATATAGTGAGTTGTTCATCCATAACTATGTTGTTATATGGTACATGACTAAACTATACCCATGACAAATGTATTGACATTTATGGAATCTCAGGAAATTAATTATTTTTTTATTATCATTTTGTGTCTCAGCTGAGTTTAGACTCTTCTAGAATCTTTCTGATTGCATTTAAGATGACCTATACACACACTTACAAAACAAGTATATACTTTGTCTTTTAGCCTTGTTTTATCTTAGAATAAGTCTGATGAATGCTATAAAAACATGCAGTTTTACCACAAAGAAAAACCTATTGGAGTTAAAAATATTTGTTTTTTCCTACCTTTTTGTGTTAGGGGAAATGACTTTGGAGGTGTCAGGACAAATTTGAATGCGTTCTGTTGATTAGATAGTAATATAGTTAATGTTAATGTTTATTTTCCTTATTATCATGGTTATACTGTTCTTTAAGGGAATGCCCTTATGTTTGGGAAACTGACAATGAAGTATTAGGAGTCATGGGGTGTTATATCTGCAGCTGATGCAAATGGTTTTGGAAAAAAGTATGTGTGCATACCTGTGTGTATTTAGAGACAAATGATAGGACATGTGGTAAAATACAATTAGGGAATCCAGAAGAAAGATAAATGGGACTTTTTTTTTTATTTTTACCATTCTTGAAACTTTTCTGCGAGTTTTAAATAATTTTAAAATTAAAAGTTAAAAAGATTTGATGGTTGGAAGAAGGTTGGGGAAAATCTTAAAAATTAATCTACTTCATAAACATGCTGTATAGTTTATGGAAAATTGCAAGGGACTTTTGAGATCTACTTTAACTTCATTTTTAGATAAGTGAGATGTTGAGTGGCAGATTAGATTTAATAGTACTTCAACACTGGATTAGTAAGTAATCAGCATAACAATTTTTTATTAAAGAGTCATGAATATAATTCTGGAAGTTGCTTTGTGAGGTAAAGCACTGGTCGCTTGGATCTTTGTGAGATTCCGTCACGGTTTACTGTGTTGAGGGCCAGAAAGTGCAGAAGGTGATGGTGCAGCCTATCAATATTACTTCGGATACTTACAAAACAGAAGCTGGAGCCGGGCGCGGTGGCTCAAGCCTGTAATCCCAGCACTTAGAGAGGCTGAGACAGGAGAATCGCGAGTTCAAAGCCAGCCTCGGCAAGGGCGAGGTGCTAAGCAACTCAGTGAGACCCTGTCTCTACATAAAACACAAAATAGGGCTGTGGATGTGGCTCAGTGGTCGAGTGCCCTTGAGTTCAATCTCCAGTACCAAAAAAAAAAAAAAAATGAAAACAGAAGCTGGATTCAGGTGTGGTTCTATGAGCAAGTGAATATGCCAATGGAGGGCTGTATTGGTTTTGATGAGTACATGAACCTTGTATTAGATGATGCAGAAGAGATTCATACTAAAACAAAGAAGAACTGGTTGGAATCATGCTAAAAGGACATAATATTACTCTGCTATAAAGTGTCTCTAACTAGAAGTGATTCATGAAGTGAGAAGTTACAGAGAAGGCTACATTTTTTTTTCTTTCAGATGTTCTTTGCTGGGAGTATAGTTCTAAAACATTTGTTCATATTGTATTGGTTACCCTTATGTTATTACCAGATGACAGTAAATGCTGTGGGACTGTATTTTTAAAAAAAATGAATAATGAATAAACTGTGTCTCTTTGTATAATTTATATTTCTGTTTTTGGCGAGGTAGTCAGTGGTCCTAAGAAAATCTTGTATCTGAGTATATAATACAACCGTAGTAATACTCAGAGAAGAACAGGTAAACTTTGAAGGAAGAGATTTTGAAATGATATATATGTTCTAATAGAAAAATGACAGGTTGACACTATGGAAACCAGTATGGAGGTTCCTGAAAAGACTAGGTGTGAAGCCACTATATGACCCAGTTTTATTACTCCTTGGTTTTTATTCTGAAGAATTAAAGTCATCATATTATAGTGATACATGTGTACCCATGTTTATAGCAGCACAATTTACAATAGCCACGTTATGGAACTAGCCTGAGTGTCCCTAAATGGATAAATGGATTAAAAAAAGTATATATACACAATGGAGTTTTATTTGGTCATAAAGAAAAATGAAATTATAGCTTTTGCAGGAAAATGGATGGAACTAGAGACCATTACATTAAGAAAAGTAAGTCAAACTGAGAGGTTAAGGGTCCTGTGTTTTCAATCATGTGCAGAAACTAGAGAGGAAAAGGAAGATGGAGGGAAGCTGCAGCTGATGCAAATGGTTTTGGAAAAAAGTATGTGTGCATACCTGTGTGTATTTAGAGATAAATGATAGGACATGTGGTAAAATACTAACAATTTTCAAATATGAAAATCAAAGGGAGATTAGAAGAGGAAGTGGACCTAGGGGTTGGAGTGGGGAGGGTGTGGGAAAGTGCTGGGGAGTGATATTGGCCAAATTATATTGTTGTATGTTGTATATGTGTATGAATATTAACAAAACTGTCAGTGTGTACAACTATAATGCACCAATAAAAAATGTGGGGAAAAAGGGGCTGGGATTGTAGCTCAGCGGTAGAGTGCTTGCCTCGCATGCGTGAGGCCCTGGCTTCGATCCTCAGCACCACGTACAAAGCAATAAAATAAAGACATTGAGTCCATCTACAACTAAAAAAATATTAAAAAAAAAATGTGGGGAAAAAAATGACAGGTTGGTTTTCAAAGAATTCTGTATCTTTTTTAAATTTAATTTTTTTAAAAAAATCTTTTTCTGGTTCTGGGGATAGAACCCTGTTAGGCAAACCCTCTACCACCGAGATACATCTTCATCCCTTGGAATCCTATATCTTCAATTCCGTTTAAGCTGTTTTCAGAATAGGAAGTAGTTCCAATTACTTGTTCCTGTTAGTACTGGTAGAAGAATTTGGAAAAGATAACTAATCATCCTGAGTAATTCAGTACAATGTAATAATTCTTTTTGGTCCTTGTTAAAAAAAGTATCATGTCTGATTGGGTACAAGTTGAGGAACAGCATTAAAAGTATAGACTTGTTAGTGAGTAAACTAAGATTAGTGAGAATTGGTTTTTTTCCCCTAATAAGCAAAAATGTGAAGCCAGTTGTTTGTAACAGGAAAAAAATATGTACCAAAGAATTTACTATGGTTTCTTTTATGGTCTTTGTTTTAGAAAATTATTTCATTTTTGGATCTGAATTCATATACTTTATCTTATAAAACTTTTGACTTATTTTTATTATTTTAATTCATAGCACATGGTGAGATCTTTATTCATTATTACCCTAAATATATTATTACTTGGAATTATTTTGCAGAGGAAGTAGGAAAAATTAAAGTGTTAACTAATGTTAAGCTAACAAATCTTATAGAAATGAATTGGAATGCTGTTTGTGTTTAAGCAGATAGGAAGAAAACTTTTTTTAATATTGGTATTTGTTTTGTTTTAATAGGTATCAGCAGATGTTGCATACAAACTTGGTATACCTTGCTACAATAGCAGATTCTAATCAAAATATGCAGTCTCTTTTACCAGCAGTAAGTACCTTTAAAATAGTGTGACGTAGATAGTCTTTATAGTTATTGTATAACACATTTTTGTTGAGTGATTTTTGAGTTTTGTTTAGTAGACTTTGAATTACTTTGAGAACACGAAAGTATTCTACATTAGCTAAAAGCTGTATTGTTTTGCTCCCATTCAATGTGAATGAATTCTTCTAGAATCAGTTCTTATCCTCAGAAAGTTATATCCACTCACTCATCTACTTGCCCATCTACCTGTGTATTTATTTTTTTAATTTTAATTACAGAAGTAATTTGCTAATGTATCTGGAATATTTCACAGCAAATACATCATGTAATTTCACTAGTAAATGCTTCAACATACATTTCTAGATAAGACCATTATCCCACCCAATAAAATTAACTATAATTTTTTAACATCTTGTAATAACCAATCTATTTTCAGTTTTCCATCAGTTATCTCATAATATCTAAAAGTTTTAATGTTTGGTTGCCTCAGAATTTAAACAAGGGTCACGGATCGCATTGGTTGGTATATGTATTAAGTTTGTTCTAGTGGATATCAGTTTGTCCTTTTTAATGTGCATTTATTTATTGGAGAAATTGAGTCATCTACCATATAGATTCTCTCATGTTCTGGATTTGGCTCATTGTATCCTCCTGATCATTTGTACTTGTTTCCTCAATCTCTTACTTCATATAAACTGATAATTAGGTAGAGAGCCTTAATTAAAGTTAGGTTTGGTTTTTGGTTGAGAGTTTTTCATTGGTGCTAGGTACTATGTACTTCTTAATGTGTCACATTAGGAAGAACACGTTTGATAATATTTTTAGCAGCGTTAAAGTTGATCATTGAATATAGGTAATACCAATCTGATTGATCCATTATAAAGCTTCCTATCTAGCTTTCACTGAATCATTTTAGCAATCATTTGTGCTTATTGAGGGTCCTATATTTCATTTCGGGATCACAGAATGGCAGATTTCTAATTTTACAATTCTTCTAAAGTTTAGTAAAAGACAGACTTCTTTTTATTGAATTCTTGGTTATACTGAAAGTAAAAAACTCCCATAAGGAGAGTCAGGATAAAGGCTTAATTCTAGTCCTTTATGAGTTTTCAGAATAAGTTGGTGCTTGCAACCTGCCAACATGACCAGTGGCTTTTGTTTTTATATTTATTTGAATTTACATATTTTAATTTGAAAACTTTAAAAAATTGATTGATTATATGGAGTTGATTGAAGCCAGGGTGCTCTACCACTGAGCTATATGCCAATCCCTTTTTATTTTGAGATAAGTTCTTACTGAGTTGCTCAGGCTGACCTTGAACTTGAGTGCCTCACTCTCCCAGAGTTACTGGGTTTATAGGCATGTGCTGTTATCTTCAGTGTTTTAAATTTATTTTGAGATGTTGTGAGTTGTTGTCCAGGCTGGTCTTAAACTCCTGAGCTCAGGTGAACCTCATGCCTTATCCTTCTGCATGCTGGTACTACAGGTGAAAAACACTGTATCTAGCCACAGGTTTTATATTTTTAATGTTTAAATTCATTGCAATCATTTTTTTTTTCTTTTTGTTTTGGTGCTAGAGATTGAACCCAGGAGTGTTTTCTCACTGAGTTACATCCACAGTCCTTTTTATTTTTATTTTTAGATAAGGTCTTGCTAAGTTGCTGGGCTGGCCTCAAAGTTGCACTCCTGCCTCTGCCTCCAGAGTCGCTGGGATTAGAGGGTTGTGCTACCATGCCTGGTGCAGTCATTTGTTATGTTACTCAAATTATCTTTCTTTGATCAGTGGAAACTTCTTCATTTGGCTCCTTTGTTCTTCTGACATGACTCTGGTCATTCTTTTATAGCTTCTTTGCTTTTGTGATTTGAGGGGTCAGACTGATGATATTTTATGTCCTAGACCTGGAGCCAACAGTGTTTTCAAGGAGTTTTTTTTTCTCTTCTTTTTTTGCCATTAGACAATTGATATTTAGAGATCAAAATTTGAATGCTTGGCACTCTTTATTAATCAAACATTGAGATCTTAGTGATAGTTCTCTTCAGGAAGGGATTTTTATTTTTTGTTTTGATTTTATGTATTAATTTCTATCTTCTCTCTTAATCTAAAAATCTTTATTCCTTATTACTATGGTTCCTTATTTGCTTTGTACTACTTTATATAAAGAATATTTTAAATATAATCATATCAAGATCACTAGTAACAGTAAGATACTTGTCCATAAGATAGATCTTATTGGGTTTAATCAGTAAATTTTGTTTTGAACTTGAAATAGTTCTTTGTGTGACTTTTGCCATAAACTTCATTATCAACTAGGTAGAATTTAGTTTTGTGATTAGAAGGAGGAATAAGTTTATTTTCATTTGTTTCCATACAATTAGCTCTTTGTCCTAGTGTTATCTAGGGGAAAAATAAAACATTTTCTCTATTTTGTGATGCCACCTCTGGCTACATCAAGTGTCTGTACATTTGTGGGTCTGTGTCTGATCTCTATTCTGTTCCATTGGTCTGTTTTTATAAATTCTACAGTATCTTGTCACACTTGATATATATTAAACAAGTTCCTACTCTTTTTTTCTTTTCCTCAGAAATATCCTGGATACTAGTCATTTGCATTTCCATACATACCTATGTATATACATAATTATTTTGGAATTTTCATTGAGATTACCTTGCCTTTAAATTAATTTAGGAAGAATTGATCTTTATAAAATTAAGTCTTCCAAATCATGAGCATTGCACATATTTTCATTTATTTACTTCTTTCATATCTGCAAGGGTGTTTTGTGATATTCCCCTCAGGCTCTGAACGTCTCTTATTGCTAGGTATTTTATATTTTTGGAGTTCTTGACTCTTAAGTTTTGTTTGCTAACTATAGTTGCTATTTACATGGAAATGTAATTGATTTGGAATCTCACAGTCTTGTTCACCCTTATTTCTAACAGTTTTTCTATAAATACTTTATTTTCTATATTCACAGTCATATCATTATGAATAGGAAATTTTGTTTTTTCTTGCCAATCCTTACACCTTTTATTTCTTTTTCTTGCCTTACTTCTCTGGCTAGGACCTCCAGTACATTCCTGAATAGAAGTGGTGCTAGAGGACATCCTTGTCTTGTTCCTGATCTCAAAGGGAAAGTTTTCACTGTTTGACCATTATAAGTATGATGCTTGCTATAGTATTCTATAGATACCTTTTATCAGAATAAGGAAGTTCCCTTCTGTTTCTGGCAGGCTAAGTAACAATTGATAGCTTGAATGGATGTAAAACTTTATCAAATAATTGTATTGCGTCTAATGAAATGATCAAAAGCTTTTTCTTCTTTAAACTGTTAATGTAAATTACATTGATTTATTTTTTAATTCTTAGTCTCTTATTCTTATAATTAACTTACTTGTTTATGACACACTTGGTCATAATTTTTAAAAAATTGCTGCACTTAGTTTGTTAAATTTTAATCAGGATTTTTGCATCTTTGTTCATGAGTGTAACTTACTTTTCTTATAATGCCATGATCTGGATTTTTATTTTGAGCTGTATCATAAAATAAGCTGGAGAATTTTCCCACTTTTCTTAGAAGAATGTGCAAAATATGACTGCCATTCTTTTTTAAATGATCAGTATATTATTTTAGAAAAGCCATGTCATTCTAGAGTTTTCTTTGTGAGTAAGCTTTTATTCACTTATTTCTTTAATGGTTTTAGGGTAGCTTATATATACCCATGCATATATGCTCTTTTTTTTTTTCCTTTTCTTTTTGGTACCAGCGATTGAACCCAGGTGTGCTTAACCACTGAGCTACTTCCTCGATCCATTTTATTTTTTTATTTTTAGATGGGGTCTTGCTGAGTTGCCCAAGTTGGTCTTGAACTTGTGATCCTCCTGCCTCAGTTTCCCAGGTTGCTGGGATTATAGGCTTGTGCCATTGTGCCCAGCTATTTTAGTCTTTTGAAGCGTCATTTTTGGCTTTTTTTTTTTTAAGATTGCTTTTTCTCTTTTTTTCTTTCTTTCTTTTCTTTTCTTTTTTTAAAAATTATAGGTAGACACAATATCTTTATTTTATTTATTTTTATGTGGTTCTGAAGATGGAACCCAGTGCCTCACACATGCTAGGCAAGTACTCTATCACTGAGCCACAACCCTAGCCCTCCTTTTTGGCTTTGATCTTTCTCTTTTATAGCGTTTTTTCAAACTTTTGGTCTCGGAACCCCATACATACTTAAAATTTTTTGAGAAATCCAGAGAGCTTTCTACTTATATCTTTTGGTTTAAGTCTTTCTCAGATCTTAATTTAACATTGAGAAATGAAAAAAATTACTAGTTCTTTACCAGCTGGGCGCAGTGGCGCAAGCCGGTAATCCCAGCACTTAGAGAGGCTGAGACAGTAGAATCACAAGTTCAAATCCAGCCTCAGCAACGGCAAGATGCTAAGCAACTCAGTGAGACACTGTCTCTACATAAAACACAAAAAATAGGGCTGGGGATATGGTTCAGTGGTCGAGTGCCCCTGAGTTCAATCTCCAGTACCAAAAAAAAAAATAATAATAATGAATCCATTGTGTGTTACTATAAATAACATTCTCTTTTATATTTTATATTTATTTTTATTTTTTAGTTATTTATTCTACTTAGGTATACATGATAGCAGAATGCATTTTGATTCATTGTACACAAATGGAGCACAACTTTTCATTTCTCCAGTTGTACGTGATGTACAGTTGCACCATATGTGCAGTTTTACATAAACCTGGGGCAATGATGTCCATCTCATTGCACCACATCTTTTGTGCCCCCATGATAAATAACATTAAAGGAAAAATATCTATGTCTTTGAAAATAAATGAATAGCATCAGTTTTACATTTTTGCAAATTTCTTTTAAATGTCAGGCTTAATGTGTCTTTATGAATTCAGTCTTCTTTTGGAATATGTTTTTTTTTTTTTTTCAGTTGAAGTAAAAGAAAATTCAGTCTTAGGTATATAGTTGGTAAAGGGAAAGTTATTCAGTAGCCTCTTCAAATTATTGTAGATAATTTTGTTTGATGTTACAACAGACCTCAGCAAGTTTCATTTCTTTTTTTAAAGCATAGTTGCAGTGTGGAGTCCTAAATTATATTGATTATATATGATTTTATATGATTTTACTCTGATACATTAAATTTTATTGGTCTTATATTTTGAATAGTTCTTTTATTCATATATAATTTTATATCATGCACTGTTTGTTTGGAAAATAGAATTTTGCTGAGTTAGGCAGATTTTCCATATATTGATATTTTGCGATGTGATACCGTAGATGACATTTGATAAAATTACTACTGATCTTACCAGAAAGTATTGAGAAGTTGTCAAGTTCAAGGTAGTAGATATGTTTGTCACATACCCAATTTTTGTTTGAAATCTTAAATTTGATCTTGGCAATAAATGCATTTGCTGGTTTTCATGGCTTACTGTTATTTGTTTTTGAGAAAATATCTGCCAGGTGCCCAAACCTGGATAAGTATAGTTAACAATTATTGTTTCAAGTAAAAATGGTGTTCCACAAATATGATGCCTAATTTAGTTAGCAAATCAAAGTACTTTTTAAAAAAGTCTTTACTTAGTATTTTGCCATTTGTCACAGCATATTTATTTATTTGAAAAACATGAAAGACCTTTCCCAGTGTAGCTACATCAGTAAGATGTAGGGGGGAATTTATGTCCTTAATCCTGCCGTCCAGGGGCTGGCAGTGACTTTGAGGTTTTATAGAAGTGTAAATGAAAGCAGTTGTGGGAGTTCCATATAGCCAGAGGGATGTACAGCTGCCAAAGCAGGTGAAGTCTGTTCATCATTATCTTAGGACTGGCCAGTTTTGTCTGTGATAAAAAAAGTTGTTGCTGGTTGGGACATGTTTATGGGATCAGACCTGTTCCTGGAATCCAAGGTGACATGGATCTAAGGAGACAGATGCAAAATGGAGGCAGAGTTGCTAAGTCTTTAATCTTGCTTTTAGCCACCCATTGGACATTTGCAGGCAAAAGCGAAGAGTCTTAAGTTCTTGTTACAATCCCCCCTGGTTTGTCCATTTCTCAATTGAGGGAACTAGGGCAATCTGGCTTTACAGGTCTCTTAGCCTGGTGGTAACTACTTTTTGAACTGTGGCTGAAGCAAATAAGTGAAAAGGGTCCGATTTGGGGGCCTATAGAGTCCAAAAAGTTTGTTTTTCTGTTTCACCAAATGATAGTTAAAAAGTAGATACTGTTCCTAAGTAGAAAGAAAAAGAGAGACTCTGAAAAGAATGTAATTTTGGCAGCCGCATGAGTCCTTCTTTTTCTGCCCTTTTTGTCTTGGGTTGTGTAAGTTGCAAGTGGCTAATGCTCAAATGGTATGCTTTCTCCTAGCATAGCTTGTCAAAACTGTTGCCAGAGTCCTAGGCTAGATTCCTGACTCTGATTATTTAGTAAATCAGGTCTGTCCACTTTCCCCCAAAACCAAACATAAAATTCATTGTAAAAAGCATAAAAGGAACTTTAATCAGTGTAGCTGTACTGGGAACACAAGGGGACCCATGTCCTTAATCCTGCTTCCTGTCACAGAATATTTAAAAGACATGGAGAATTTAATAAATTAATAATTTTCTACTGCTTAATGAAAGTACATTTTAAAGTAAAACTGGCCTTTTCTATATATAGTGATTAATAGTAGAGTTTTATTCTATTGCTTCAAGTCATAATAATATTCCAGCAGTTATATCTTCTGTTGCTTTTGCACCATCATTATAAATATCAATATAGCATAAAAGACAAACATAATTTTAGTATTATTTTGGAAGTAGTTTTGCCCTTGGGGACTTCTTTAAAGTGTCTGGAGGACTACACTTTGTGAACCATTACTCTATCATATGTTTTTGTTTATAATTAAATTTTGATCTTTGTTTTCTTTCTTTTACTGATTTTTTTGGTATGTTTTGCTGTTCTAAGTTTTGCGATGAATGCTTGCTTCTGCAATATTCAGCCTTCCATATTATTACATGTCTTTAAGGGCATTTTCTTCTAGTCATAGTTCTGATATGTGGTATGTATTACATCTGTTCAGTTCCAAGTATTTTAAAATTTCTTTTATTTTTTATGCAAGAATTGATGAAATTATTTCTTAATTTCTAGACTTACAGGAATTTTATTATTTTCTTTATTTTTGGCTTCATTGCGTTATGGTTAGATATTATTTTGCATGGCTTTAGTGCTTTGTAATTCTTTGAGAGTTATTTTAGGTTGCACCATATGACCAAGTTTTAAAATGTTTTCTGTTTATTTTAAAAGATTGTGTATTCTTTAGCTATTGAAATACCGAGTTCTAAATATGTTAAGTGTGTTAATCAAGTGTAGATCTTCTGTCACCTTGCTGATTTTTTTTTTAAGCTTTTCTGATATTTTGTCTATTCTGTCATGTACCAAGTTGAGGGACGCAAATTTAAAATGTGTGAGTATAATTGTTGATTGACTGGTTTTCCTTATATCTATTCCAAGTTTTTGCTTAGTGTGTTTTTGAAGTAATGTTTGTGCATATACATTTAGAAATGTTACAGTGTCTTGGTTCTTTTTGCCTTTTGCCTCTAATAATGCATTTTGTCTTTAAGTCTGCTTTGTCTAAATGAGCTTTCTTCAGTGTTTGCATGATATATAGCCATCTTTCTTCTCCCTTGTTTTAGAAATGTGTATTATGTACAGCTTCTAGGTTTTTAAAAAATATTCAA
Source organism: Geosciurus inauris (assembly GCA_004024805.1). Classification (NCBI taxonomy): domain Eukaryota; kingdom Metazoa; phylum Chordata; class Mammalia; order Rodentia; family Sciuridae; genus Geosciurus; species Geosciurus inauris. The sequence goes on along the minus strand of PVHX01005378.1, from coordinate 98,608 downwards.
TGTAGATCTTTGTCTTTTAATTGGAACATTAAATTCATTCATATGAATGCAATTATCCATATAGTCTACCATTATACAACACAATCCCTTTGTCTCATGTGTTGTATATTCCTTTCCCTATTTTTTTTAGCCTTTTTTTAAATTGATTTTCATTATTTCTTCTTTTTTCTTTGCAAGGACCACTGGATAATTCAGTGACCTCCTGTTGTTGTCATGGATTTTAAATCTGTTAGCCTACAAATGATTATGATTTGTTTCTTTTTTGAAGTCAGCATTCCTTAGACTCATCTTAATAGTTAACCATTCCTGATGCATTTCAATTCTCACTTTATTTACAACCTTCTAGTTTAGATCAATTTCTCTTTTCCCTTCCAGAAGAACATTCTATACTATTGCTGGAGCACAGGTTTGCTGGTAACATACCTTCAGGGTTTTTGTTTTTGCCCAGTGGCATGGTAGTTGGGGAACGTATGTTTTTGAAAATGCCTTTATTTCAATATCATTCTTTTTTTTTTTCTTAGTTGTGGGTGGACACAATACCTTTGTTTTATTTATTTATTTTTATATGGTGCTGAGGATCAAACCCAGTGCTTCCCACATGTTAGGCAAGTGCTCTACCACTGAGCCACAAACCCTACCCACCAGCATTCTTTTTTTTTTTTCTTTTCTTTTTTCCCCTTGGAGCTTGGTCAACATCATTCTTTTTTTTTTTTGGTACCAAGGATTGAACTCAGGGGTACTCAACCACTGAGCCACATCCCCAGCCCTATTTTGTGTTTTTTTATGTAGAGACAGGGTCTCACTGAGTTGTGAGGCTGGCTTTGAACTCGCGATTTTCCTGTCTCTGCCTCCCAAAGTGCTGGGATTACAAGCGTGAGCCACTGCGCCTGGCTAGCATCATTCTTGAAACTTTTTTTTTTGCCAAGGACAGATTCTGGGTTGACATTTGTTTTCTATCAGCATGTTGAATTTATCCTTCTATTGTTTTCTGATTTTGTATCTATTGAAAGTACAGCTCTACCTAATTGTTGCTACTTTGAAGGTAATCTTTGTTGTTCTTTTTTGTTTTTGGACTGGATTTAAGATATTTTGTTTTGTCTCAGGTTTCTGCAGTTTCACTCTGGTTTGTCTTGATGTGGATTTCTTGTTATTTATCCTGTTTGATGCTTAGAAATTTGAAAATCTGTAGGTTGATGTCTTTCAACAGTTTTGTGAAATTTTCAGTCATTACCTTTTTAAGCAAATCTTTTCTGTAAATATCCAGTTAATGTTAGACATAACTGAATTTTTGTGTCTCTTAATGCCTCCAGGTTTTTCCAACCTTTTATTGTTCTGGTATATATTTTTTCTGACTAGTTTTCCAGTCCCTAATCACTGGGCATAATCTGATTCTTAGATTTATCTATTGAATTCTTAATATCCATATATATATTTTAGTTTTAGAATTTCTAGTTTTCAAATATGCTCTGCCATCTTAAAAGTATTTTCTGCTCTCTGCTGAAATTTTGAACACTCAACAATTTTTTCCCAGTATTGGGAAAATTTTAAACTATAACAAAACATTTTAGAGATTAGTCACAAACCTAACAACTAGATTTTGCAGTTAACATTGTAGTATGTTTGCTTTATCATACATGTATGCACACACACACACAGAGTTTGTTAATCCTCTCATTAATCTGTTTTTAATTTTTTAGGATGGCATTGTTATTTTAAAGTCTGTCTAAAAATTCTAATATTTGAGATTCTTGGTTTGTTTTCTTTGTCTCCTCTCTCTCTTGGTTGTCATTCATGTTGTGTTGCCTTGCATTTATTTTGGTTTTCTTGATTGTGAATCAGGAATTATTTGGAATATTCATTGTAGAAATAATTTGCTGAGTAGGGTGATACTATCTTCTTCTAAGCAGCATTATCATTTTCTTTTGCCAAATGTCTGGGGACATAAGCTGTCTAGGATCACTTTAATTGCATTTCAGAGATTGAGTCTTCTAGGTATCTCTAGATGAATTGAATTGGGTATACTAGACCAAGCAAAGTTTTCTATACATCTGTTTGCGTCCACCTCACTGAGTTTTTTTTCTTCTCCAGGATCTTGGATTGATCATTTTTTACTAATTGGACTATGCTTTCATATCTATAAGAAATTTTAAAAATATTTTGTCCATATTTTTCCCCTTTGTTCTTGGTGGACAGTTGTTTGAATGACCTTTGCCATAGGTGATTCTTTTAAGTATTAGAATTGAATTCCATTTCCTGTCTATAGAATATTAGTTATTTTTGGCTTTTCAAATATGATCATTTCTTTGGAGCAAGAACTAACACTCAAAGAATGACTAGTATGTATTAAGTCCTTTAAATACTTTATTTCATTCTCATAACCCTTTAAGACATTAGACCCATTCTGTGGTTGAGGAAACTGAGTTTTATGTTAATTAACTTGACTAGGAACTTGTAGTTGACAAATGGTATCACTGAGATTTGAACATAGGCCTTACTGAAAGCAAAGTTCATGCTTTATGTTACATTGCTACTAGTATGAAATGGAAATAAAAATCCGACCCATTTACTCTTAAATTTGTGCATCAATCTAGGACTTGGCTAGAATTTTTAATGAAACATTATAGGCTGTAGTGTCTTGGTTGTCCTGTTGTACTGTTATGGAAATGAATGCTTTACTTAGTTTTGTTTCTTCAAAGTCTGGCATTATATCTGTACTCCTATGTTACATTAAAGGGAAAAAAAAAGAATGCTTCTGCTTATAGTTGAGGATGATAGGTTTAAGTGGCAGATTAAGAATTTAGCATATTATTGCTATGATGACCTGTACTGCAGTGATTGTTTTAGCCATTATTTACTTTTCTAACATGTCTGAAAAATATGAAGTATGTTCTCATCAGTTCAAATAACTCATTATGACAAGGACTCTAAAGTCAGGGTGTTGGGTGGGGAAGGGGACATTTCTCTCTAGATACTCTTATCAGAATCTTCTGGGTGGTTGGAGAAGGTGTAATTTGCCATGTATCCTCAAGTGTTTCTGTCATACTCCCTCTGTACTCTTTCTCCTGCCAATGAGTTGAGATTCTCTGTGTAACTTAATGATTTGTGGTAATCCTGGATTTTGTTTACTTGTCTTGATTTTAAATGTTGTCTCCATAAAATGCGGAAATGTCTTAAAGTCTGAAGCAGTATAGCTTTTCCAATATGTCCCACATTCTCTTTCACTTTTATATAAAACATAAGCATTTTTGGTCAGATTGTGTATTTTAAGATTTAATTACTCATCTCTCTTGCACTTGCTCTGGAAGATAATAATTCTTGAGAAGTTAGTGTGGTAAAATTGAGCTTAGTATAGACATTCCTTCTGGTATAGCAAATCTCTTCATTTAGAATCTCACCTGTTGCTGAATTATAAACCTGAGGCTAAGGTGGGAGGATTGTGAGTTCAAAAGCGAGCCTCTCAGCAATTTAGTGAGGCCCTAAGCAACTTAGTGAGACCCTGTCTCAAAATAAAATGTGAAAAGGGCTGAGGATATGGCTCAGTGGGTAAGTGCCCCTGGTAACAACAACAACAATAGTAAAACAAAACAATAACAAAAACATTAGACCCTTAAAATTTATTTGCATTTGTCTTTTATGGAATTTATGTTTTTCTGTATAGTACATATAGTATAGTAAAATACATAACCACCTATATGCAAACAATATATTATTTCACCATTACATGGTTAAAAATCATCATTATATCAGATTCATTGAACATGAATTCACAGTTTTATGTCATATTTTACTAATCAATATAAATACTACCATTTGATATGTTATAAAATAAAATTTTCCCTCCATATATATCCAAGTTCAAAAGTGTGAGGTAAAGTTTTTATTAAAAATATGAGGAGGCTGAGTTAACAAAGGAAGAGGGGTTTTAGAAAGAACAGAAATAAATATGTTCTCTTAGAATAGGTTGAGCCAGGGGCTGGGGCTGTAGCTCAGTGGTAGAGCGCTTGCTTCACATGCATGAGTCACTGGGTTCGATCCTCAGCACCATATAAAAATAAATAAATAAAATAAAGATATTGCATTCATCTACAACTAAAAATAGGTATACATATATATATAAAAGAATAGGTTGAGCCAATAAAGAAAAGTAGGATAAAGAGGAAATAAAAATCAACTAGAAGGTAAGCGGTTGGATTAATGTTGATTGAAGGAAAGATGAATTCAAGAATGCTGTAGTTTTTCTGTTAATAGTAGTTCATTTGAATGTACAGTCTGGAAATACTCCTATACAGTAAAAAATTTTAGTGTTGGGAAGAACCTGGTTAATCACATAGGACTAGTATTTTTCAACTTTGGTTACTCATTAGATTCATTTGGACAATTTTAAAAAAAACTACCAATAACTAAATTATCTGAGGATGGAAGTGCTGTACAGTGTTTTAAAAGTGTCTCAGATGATTCTGCTCTGAATTTAGGGATTGAGAACCTTAAATCTCCACATTTTCAAGTGGAGTATCTAGTGATGTTCTGAGAATATAAAAGGCTTCAGAAAAGTATAATTCATAACTCTTGTGATATCACCTTCATTTGTGGCATAATATGAATCACTTATACAACATGAGAAAGATAATATTTATTATATAATGTTATGAGGATTAAATAAAATAACCCATGGTGTCCAAGCATAGAGGAGGTACTTGGTAAATCTTGATGGTGGTGATAATGAAGATGAAAGCAATGTGCAGTTGAAAAGTATAAATGAAAAGAGGCATTGGATTCCAGTGTATTTTAAGTAGGACAAACAGGACTTGGTAATGGTTAAGGGAGAGTATTTGGAGACTAGACTGATACTTGTGCGATTTGCTAAGGTGGAGAACATAAAAGCATGTCATTCTCTGAAGACTGAAAACTGATTGGAATTGTTTATTTACCTTTTTATTTAATTGTGAGCACTAAGTTTAAAATATCCCCAATTTAACCAATTACATTTCTTGAGATTTAAATTTATAAAGATACTTATAATATTTTTAATAAGTATTCTATACAGAGAACAAAAATCATATAAAACATACTTTCATCTTCAACTTGCTTTGGATGCAAATAAAAGCCAATATAAATACTTTCACTCCTTGTTTTCCTTTCTCTTCTCCCCCTTCCCTTACCTTCCCTTCATTGACCCAGGTGTGCTGTATAACTGAGCTACATCCCTAGCCGTGAGACAGAGTCATGAGGAGTTGCCAAGCCTGGCCTTGAACTTGCAGTCCCCCTGCCTTAGTATCCCAAGTTGTTGGAGTTACAGACATGCACCATTGTGCCCAGCTTTTCCCTTCTTTTTACACAAGTAGAATCTTGATATGCATACTGATCTGTACCTTTTTTTTTTTTTTTTTTTTACTATGTATTTTTTTAATTGAAAGAGTTTACATTCTCATTTCAAGCTGTGGCTTTTCTTAAGTATTGACATTATTTTAAGTCATTGTGTATGGTAGTATGTTTTGAGAATACACAAAACTTCAGAAAAATACGATTTATATTCTATTTTGGTAAATATAATATTGACAAATTTCTCCTGTGAAACTTTTATTATTCGACTTTCATGATAGTTTGCTGTTTTCCTCTCCAACTGTTCAACTTACCATTTTTAACATGCTCATCAAATGTTGATGTTCCATTCTTAAACATTTTCTCACTGTACATACTCTTCCTGAGAGATTTCATCCATACAATTTTCTTTATTCTTGATTTCAATTTCCATTGATACATAGATGGTCCTCAAATATGGATTTTCTTGCCTGACTGTGAGACACAAGTCCAGCTTCCATTAGATACATGCATTTGGATATTCCACAGACAAAACTCATTTCTCCTCAGCCTGTCCTGTGTTGTTTTCTGCTATAAAACATTCACAGCCTGCATTTTCGTATTTCCTATTGCAAGAGAGTATGTCAAAAACATGGTGGTTGTCTCAATCCTCTCCCCTTTCTTTCACCTGTCCACAACTTGGTCTCCAAGTCTTATTCTTGTACTTGGCATAGAACCTTACAATAAAAGGTATCTAATCTCAACATTTGATACTCTAAACAGGAAGCAGGTCTACAGGTGAAATGTCTTTGAAGTGTTTATGAGATTCAGTACAAATTAAGGCATCAATATTTATCTGATCTTGAGGTGGGACATTGTTGAGAACACAAGCAAAGGAGAAAACTACAGAAAAATCTTGATTTGATTCCTTTAAAAATGCAAAGCAACTTTTTTTACATGACAAAAAATTCTATAAGCAAAAGACAACAGATAGTTATTCTATAATAGGTACTATTTTAGAAATACTGTGTATTTAAAGTATATTTGAAACAGTAGAAGAAATTATTAATTCTCTGATGTGCTAGTGAGGATGAGGGAAAGGTCCACAAAAGTGTAGCACTGTTTTGTAGAGAATTATAGGGAGTATTTTACCATGTTAATTATTTGCTGAATAGTATATATAAAATTCAGAAGACTCTCTGATTGAATCTAGGTATGTCAAGATGTTGCTATATCTTACTGTGTAGAATAGAAATGTTTGTGTGTACATGTGTGTATGAAATTTTTTTTTCAGAACTATATTAAAATCAGAGTAGTTTCTACATATACTAGGAAACCTAAAGATTATCTCTGTGACATTAATTGAAAATAATGTATCTAGTCCATCCCTACAGGGATGTATAGCTGAGAAAGGAAAACAAAACAAAACAAAACAAACTAGATGCCAGAATTGAAGTAATTCACTATTATTTGCACAAATAACAAAAGTATTTGTACAGCCAGGTGTGGTGGCCTACATCTGTAATCCCATCCCAGTGGCTGGGGAGGCTAAGGGCAGAAGGATTACAAGACTGAGGCCAGTCTCAGCAATTTAATGAGGCCCTGCCTCAAAATAAAGGGCTGGGGATGTGGCTCATTGGTTAAGTGACCCTGGGTTCAATCCCCAGTACAACCCACCAAATGTAGTTGTAAAAATTATTTATTGAAATGTCATTTATATTAGCAAAACCAACAAACTGGAACAAGTATCAGTATTGAGGATAAATTTAAAATGATAGAACTATTCAGTTAAATTCTGCACCTTTGAATGAGGTCAGTATATACTGGTGAAAAGTAATGTCTACATTATAATAAAATCACAGAGTAGTGTTAATCCTATCTTCAAAAAGTAACTATTTATGTCTAAATTTTTTAAAAGTTTCTGGAAATGCACACACCAAGTGTTGAATGGTTCCCTTTTTTATTAATTAAACTTTTTATAATGATCATATATTTTGTAATTTTAGCAAATTGGCATAGATGTAAAAATCATAAAAAATGAAAAGATTAAGCAAGTATATCTGTTTCTCGTTTTATGTAACTATATTCCCAGCCCTTTTTAAATTTTTTATTTTGAGATTGGGTCTTGCCACATTGCTTAGGGCCTCACTAAATTTCTGAGGCTGGCTTTCAACTTGCCATCCTCCTGCCTTCACTTCCAGAGTTGCTGGGATTATAGGCTGTTTCTTAATGTGTGGTATTATTAACAACTTTTAACAAAAGCTTAGTCACATGTTGCCACCTGTGGTGCAAGTTTGTAATCCCGGAACTCTGGAGGCTGAGGCAGGAGGATCACAGGATAAGGCCAACCTGAGCAACTTAGGCCCTAAACAATTTAGTGAGACCCTGTTTCAAAAATTAAAAAGGAGCTGAGCATGGTGGCACACACCTGTAATCCCAGTGGCTTGGGAGGCTGAGTTAGGAGGATCATGAGTTCGAAGCCAGCCTCAGCAATTTACTGAGGCCCTGAGCAACTCAGCAAGACCTTTTCTCTAAATAAAATACGAAAAGGGCCGAGGATGTTGTTTGGTGACTAAGTGCCCCTGGATTCAAACCTCATCATCAAAAAAAAGGACTGGTAATGTAGCTCAGTGGTTAAGCGCCTTGGGTTCAGTCTCCAGTACCAAAAAACAAGAACCTAGACTCCCATCTTTCCATAGTTTAGGAGTGGATTATTTTTGTTTTTATTTTTATTTATTTTTTGTGGTGCTGGGAACATAACCCAAGATCTTACCATGCTAAGCACATGCTCTCCACTAAGGTACATCCTCAATTCTTTTTTTGTAGGGGGTACCAGGGATTGAACTCAGGGGCACTCAACCACTGAGCCACATTCCCAGCTCTGTGTTATATTTATTTAGAGACAGGGTCTCACATAGTTGCTTAGCACCTTGCTTTTGCTGAGGCTGGCTTTGAACTTGTGATCCTCCTGCCTCAGCCTCCTGAGCTGGTTAGATTACAGGCATGTGCCACCATGCCTAGCTCCCAGTCCTTTATTTTTTTATTTTTTAAATTTTATCAGAAAGAGATTTACTGGAAAATATAAAGAATTTGAAGTCCTTTATTTTTGTTTTCATTTTTCACTTATTTTCTGGAGGATTCTTCAGTTCTGGGAAGAGTAGGGCATTTATTTTTTGTTATTTAAGATTAAATGAATTTGGAGTAACTGTTTAGTAATTAACATCCTCGAAGTTGGGTAGACTTAAGTTTTCAGAGCTGAGATAAAATGTAATGCTGGATTTGATGTGTTGGGATGTTTTCTGTTTCATAAAAAGAGAAAGATTGAATTTAGTGGAAACGTGATAATAAAATTAGAGAAAGTAAAGTTGTTAGGTGAATCAATTTCTGGGGCCTGAGCTCTCAGAAATTTATATACTCATCTTTTAAAAATAAGTGAGAAATATTATTAATTGTGAAAGTTTATCTGGTAAGGTTTTATGGTATGACTGAGTTCTCTATTTGCTATCATTTTTGGGGGACAAGATGACATGGTGACAGTTGGCAAAATTATTAAATTAAGGAACTGAATTCATTAAGTCTAAAAAAGCTGCTTAGATTCAAGGTTACCCATGATAGCATCCTGAAATTTCTTGTGAGAATGAGTGAGGGTCAGAGGGGACCTTCCTTAACTATTTCAGATATGCGTAGAGTTCATTTTTAGGAGACTTACTTATATATAAGACAAGTATGATGCTGATGGGGTTTGGGGATCCTGTCTTGGTTGGCTCTGTCATTTATGTGAATAGAAGTTATCAAATACAGAAATATTTTTATTATATTTCCTAATTTGAATAATTTATTTTTCAATCTTCTATTTCTGTCATTTTAGTGCCTCCTTGTGGAAAACTACATTAATGACAATTATATTAAAGAGTTAATGCAAATGAAGGATTCTTAAACTAAAAATTATGTTGTGCAGTGATATATTCATATTCTAAAGAAACAGTGAAGATAACTTTATGATTGAAATTATTTGTAGTATTATGGTAAATATTTTTAATTTTAGAACTCATTAATTTATTTACTAAATATTAAGTATTCTGTGTGTCACTTGATAGTCAGTAGGTACTTTTGAAATATTAGTGAACAAATCCATATTCCTTTCTTGGGTTTTATGTTCTATCAAGCAAAGCAATCATCATAATAAGTAAGTAAATCATTAGCATGTTGGAAGATACAAGCTATATAGAACAGGACAGATGTTTTAGGAATACTGGGAGTGGGAAATGGGTTTTGCAGTGTGAAATAGAGTGGTCAGGTTCGATCTCATTGAGAAGATGACATTTGAATAAAGACTTGAAGAAGAATGTTTTAGGTAGAAGAAACAAGTGAGAAGAATGGTCCTGAGGTAAAACTATCTTTGGCTTGTTTAAAAAAAAAAAAACGGCCTGAAGGTTGTTGTGACTGGAATGGAATAAATAAAGTAAGGAGATGTGGACAGATGATAAAAGAGTTTTGTAGGCTGTCATAAGGACTTTGGCATTTACTCTGAAATTGGAAGCTGTTGGAGGATTTTTGAGCAGAAAAGTGAATTGATATATTTTAGCAAGCTCATTCTGACTACTGTTGGAGAATTCAATATAGAAGAGCATAAACTGAAGCAGATAGTTCAATTAGGAGACTACAGTAATAACATAAGAGGTGTAATGGTGGCTGCATGGGGTGGTGGTGGTAGAAATGGTCAAATTTTGGGTGTATCTTAAAGATAGAGGTCAAAGGACATGATGAGAATTTAATGTGGCGCCAGGGAATGAGAAAGAGGAATTATGGGCAACTCCCTGGTTTTCAGCTCAGCAACTGAAAGGGTGAAATTGCTGTCACTGAGTCTAGGGATAAGACAATTTGGAGGTGTGGTATAACAAGGATTAATGTCTTATAGACTTCCAAGAGGAGATGTGAAGATGGAATGGGCAGTTTTGACAATTTCAGCAATGTAAGTTGCTGAAAGATACTGGCCCCTTAGTTTGAATTTGAAATGTTCTTTATCTATGAAAATCATTTTTTAAAGTTTTGAACTCTAACACATAGCAGGGAAGACAATCACAGAGACATATTTGCAATTACAGCTATAGTAAGTTCTGTGAAGAAAGGGCACCTGGAACTTTGGGAGGAGACAGTAGGGGCCTGATTATTCTGATGTTCTGACCAGAAGATTTTCTAGTGGATGGGGCAGCAGGTAACATTTATAATCCACAAAAGTAAATCCATTCATTTAAAGTGTATAGATACATGAGTTTCCACAAATCCAAATCACTACAATCAAGTTATGGAACAATGCTGTCATCCCCAAAAAGTTTTTAATGTCTCTTTCTTTCCATTTTTAATTGAGCTTTCAAAAACATTGATTTGTAGTTCTATATTTATTCTAGAATAAGTCTTTGCTGGCTGTATATATTGCACATATGTTTTTTCTACTTTGAAAATTGTGTTTTTATTCTAATGGTGTTTAATTAACAGTTTTTAGTTAAAATTAAGTGTAATTTATCAGTTTTTAATGGATAATTTTTGTATCCTGTTTAAGGTGTATTTTCCTCTATCAAAGTCATAATGATATACCCATTTTCTTCTTAAAGTTTATACATATTCCATTGCAAATTAAATTTGTGTATGATCTGAGTCAAGGATTTTTTTTAATTTTTAATTTTTTAGTTGTTGATGGACCTTTATTTTATTTATATGTGGTGCTGAGAAACGAACCCTTTGCCTCACCCATGCCAGGCAAGTGCTCTTACCACTGAACCACAATCCCAGCCCACCTAAGGTTCTTTTTTATTCCTATTATATTCAGTTGATCTAACATCATTTATTGTAAAGATCACTTTTCACCATTGAATGTAAGTTGTTTTGTTGTTGTTATATGTGTGGGTTGTTTCTCAACCATTCTTTTCATCTGTTTATCCTTGTACCAACCACATTCCAGTTATTGTAGCTTATAATATGTCTGCATATCTGGTAGTATTGTTCTTCCTTTAAGAATGTCCTATCTGGAGCACTCCTGTAATCCTAGCACTTTGGGAGCCTGAGACAGGAGAATTGCAAGTTCAAAGCCAGCCTTAGCAACCTTGAGTTGCTAAGCAACTCAGTGAGACCCTGTCTCTAAAAAAAATACAAAATAGGGCTGTGGATGTGGCTCAGTGGTCCAGTACCACCTGAGTTCAATCCCAGATACTCCCCCCACCCCCCCAAAAAAAGAATGTCTATTCTATGTCCTTGGAATTTCCATATACATTTTAAAGTCAGCTGGTGAATTTCTGGGGAAAGCCTGCTGTGATTTTGTTAGGGATTGCACAGAATCTGTAGGTCAACATCAAGGAAGCTGATTATCCTCATAATGTCAAATCTTACAACAATGTTTCAGTGTAGAGGTATTGGGTATGTCTTGTTAGGTTTATTCCTAGTGATTCAAAAAAAATTTTTTTTAACTAAAAAGGTTTTTATTTTTAAATGTATACAACTGTCAAGGGACCCCATATATTCTTTAAAATTTTTAATTTGTTGTTTTTAGGTGTATGACAATGTATTTTTACATACCATACATTCATGAAGTATAACTTCGTCTAATTAGGATCCCACTCTTGTAGTTGTATATGATGTGGAGTTACACTGGTTGTGTATTTGTATATACACATAGGAAAGTTATGTCCAGTCCCTTGTACTGTCTTTCCTATTCCCATCCCCCTCTTTCTTTCTTTCTCCATTGTCTAATCCACTGAACTCCCCTCTACACACACACATCGTGTATTAGCATCCGCATTATCAGAGAGAACATTTGGCCTTTGATTTACTTATTTCACTTGGCATCATAGTCTCCAGTTCCATCCATTTATTGACAAATGCCATAATTTCATTCTTCCTTATGGCCAAGTAATATTCTAGTGTGTGTGTGTGTGTGTGTGTGTTTATCACATTTTATTTATCCATTCATCTGTTGAAGGGCTCCTAGGTTGGTTCCATAGCTTAGCTATTGTGGATTGAGCTGCTGTAAACACTGATGTGACTGTGTCACTGTATTATGCTGATTTTAAATCCTTTGGTTATATGCTGAGGAGTGGGATAGCTGGGTAAAATGGTGGTTCCATTCCAAGTTTTCTGAGGCCTAGTGATTCAAATTTTCGGATGATGTTATATATAATGCCAGTTTTTAAATTTTGTTTTGTAATTGTTAGAAATGTAGGAATATAGTTGATTTTTTTAATATATTGAGCTTGTATCCAGTTATCATGCTATATTCACTTATTTTAAATATGCATTTATTCATGCATCAGTGACAATAACATTGTTTTCTTTTCTAGTCTTTATTTGTTCTTACTCTTCTACTTCATTTCTATACCTTATGACATTGATTTGCTTATTGGTTTATTTATTTTGTTGAATAAAAGCCTTGTTAATGAATAATTTATCCTGTTCCTCAATTCAGAGGGTAAGAACTCAATATTTCATTTTAGGATATTGGCTGTAATAGCTTTTTAAGTTAGTTTTTTTCAATGAAGAATGCTACTGTTTTTGTTTTTGCCACATTGGGGTTTGAAGCCAGGGCCTCGTGCATGCTGGATAAGTGTTTTATCACTGGGCTTCCCCCCTAGCCCCAAGAATGCTGTTTCTTTTCTTTTCTTTTTTTTTTCCCTTGGTACCAGGGATTGAACTCAGGGGTACTCAGCCACTGAACCACATCCCCAGCCCTATTTTTTGTTCTATGTAGAGACAGGGTCTCACTGAGTTGCTTAGTGCCTCGCCATTGCTGAGGCTGGCTTTGAACTCGCGATTCTCCTGTCTCAGCCTCCCAAAGTGCTGGGATTACAAGCGTGAGCCATTGCGCCCAGCTTTTCTTCTTAATTTTGGAAATTTTTTGTTATGAGTGGGTATTGAAATTTATCAAATTATTTTTATTTATGTATTGATGTTTGTATAGATTTTACTTTGGTAATTTGGTACATTACATTGATTAATTCTCAAAAATTAAATCACTTGTATCCTGGAGTAAAGCCCATTGGTTTCAATGTATTATCTTTTCTTATAAATCAGAATTTGATTTTATAAAATTTGGTTTAGCATTTTTGTTATTTATGGCATGAGAACATGGTCTATAATATTTTTTCTTGTAGTATCCTTATCAGATTTTGGTGGCCTCAATCAAGAGTTGGGAGTCCCCTTATTTTTTTCCTCTGGAAGATTGCAATGATTAATATTAGAAATGATTTATTAATAGTTTAGAAGTTAAGCCTTAGTGAAGCCATCTGTATCAGGAGATTTCTTTAGGGAAGATTTCAAATCATGGATTCAGTTTTTATTAACAGAGGATTATTTAGACATTTTTTGTCAATTTCCAAAAGCTGTATTTTTCAAAAGAATTTGTCCACTTCATATAAATTATCAAATGCATTGTCTAAAGTTGTTCTTTGTGTTCTCTTAATATCTTAATTTTCTCTAAATTGTTTTTTATTTCGTTGAGTTTTGTTTTTGTCTTTTATTTCTTTTCTTTTTGTACTTTGGTTTGCTATCTTTTCCTAGCTACTGTAGAGAGCTTTTTTTAAAACTTATTAAATATACATTGAACATATAATTTATCCTGTAAACATACCTTAAACTCAATCTTTCAAGTTGATTTAATTAAAAATCATTTCTGATTTCCATTGTGATTCATTCTTTGACTAATAATATTCTATTATTGATTACTAGTTTAATTCTGTGCTCAGAAAACACTCCCTATTATTTCTGTCTTTTGTATTTGTTGACCTGCTGTTTTGGTCTTGTGACTTACTGGGCAAAGTATATTAAAATCTCCAACCATTATTATGGATTATTCTAATCTTTGAAGCTGTATTGAGATGTACACAAATTTATGCTTGTTAAACATTCTCACTGAATTTATCCTTTTATTATAATAAAGCATAGCACTCTATTCCCCGTGATCAGTCAGTTGTACAATAGTAACATAATATCGTCATCATGCTTTTGATTAATATTATTTATATGGTATGTATTTTTCTTTTAAATAATCTGTGCCCTTGAATTTAAAGTGGGTCTCTTATAAATAGTGCTTAGTTTTGAGTTTTTAAATCCAGTATAATATAATTTTGCTTAAATGGCAATTAAATATTGGAATGATGAGTTCATGAATATTTAATATAGAAGATGATATAGTAGGAATTGACTCTTATCAACCAGACATTTGTTTTCTATTTGTCCCTTTTTTGTCTTTGAATTAATCAAGCATTTTTTTCTACTAAATTTTTAGCTATCTACTTTTAATATGTTTTAAATGATTTCCTTTGAGGTTATATTCATTACTAGTTTGGTAGATTGTAGTGTAGATCTGTACTTTTAAAACTTGCATTAAAAAATGAAAAATCCTTAGCAATTTAACTTCATTTAACCTACTGTCTTTTGTGTTAATTTTACCCTATATTTGTATTTCTACGTGTTTCAATCATAAATCATCATTAACTGTTATTTTAAATGTCAATGTTAGTTTATATTCATCTATATATTTACCTTTTCTCTTAACTCCTCTAGTTCTCAGCCCCTGTGTAAAGTCATTTCATGATGAAACCCTTTCATGTAACAAATTCTTTTAACTTTTGTTCATCGAAACATTTTTCTTTCATTTTCATGTCAGAAGGGATATTTTCTCAATGTATATTTCTAAATTGATTGATTTGTTTCCTTTTTTCTTTGTCTTAGCTCTTTAGAGATGTCATTTTATTACCATCTATTTCCATTATTTCTGATAAAAAAATTTAATATTAACCTTACTGCTGCTCCATTTTCCTTGACTGCTTTTAAATTTTTTCTTTGGCTCTGGTTTTCAGTACTTTGCTTTTGATGTGTTTAGGGTAGGGTTTTCTTTATATCCTCCTGAGATTTGTAGGGTTTCATAGTTCATTAGCTAGAGGCTTCTGGTTTTTTTTTTTTTCCTTTCTTTTTTAGCTTTGGAAATTTCTTATAGTATTCTGCAAAATGTTGTGTTTTGTTCTGTATCCTCTTTGTTGTTAACTCCAGTTAGGTGTGTGCTAGACCTTTTTATCATGCTTTCCATGTCTTTATACTCTCTCTTTTTTTTTTTGTATTTTCTTCTTTATATTTTTGTGTAATTTTTCTGTAAATTTCTTCTCTGATCCTCTGTTTTGCTGTTTCCAACTATTGATGTCATTTTTTTCCCATTTTTTTAATTGTTGCATTAGTTGTACATAATGGTGGGATTTGTTGTTAAATATTTATACATACATACAATATAAGAAAGTATTTGGCCTGTGTCATTCCCCAGAACTTCCCCATTTGCTCCTCTCCTACCTCCCCCAGCTCCCTTTACTCTGTAGATCTTTTCCATTTTCACAAGACCCACCCCTACCACCTTTCTTTTGCTTTTTCCTGTTTAGCTTCCATATATGAGAGAAACTATAGGATCCCTGACTTTGAGTTTAGCTTATTTTGCTTAACATAAGTTCATAAATTCTATTCTCCTGCACATAACACAAATTCATTCTTGTTCATGGCTCAATAAAACTCTCTTATTGTGTATATATACCACATTTTCTTTATCCATTCATTCATTGACATGCAGGATTTCATTAACATGTTGATTTCATTAACTGTTGATAGCTTGATTTTAGTGATTGTATTTTCGAGATTTATATTTGATGGCCTTCTAAAAATTAGATTTATATTTGATGGCTTTCTAAAAATTCTAGGACTTTACTAAAGTTCCACATCTTTCCTGTCGCCTTGCCTTTGAAAATATCAAACACAAATATTTCAAAGTGTAACTCAAAAATTTGGAATGAATTGGGTTTTTTTAAATTGTTATTTCCCTCAGTTGACCATCCTTTTAAATAAATTTAGCTAATTAATTAATTAATTATTTTTGTGTTGGGGATTGAACCTGGTTATTTACTACCAAGTTACATCCCCTAGTTCTTTTTATTTTTTTATTTTGAGATAGGATCTCACCAAGTTGTTGAGGCTGGCCTCAAACTTGCCATTCTTCTCCCTCAGCCTCCCAAATAGCTGGAATTACTGGTGTGCATTATCCATCCCCCATTTTTTTCTTATGATAAAATTCATAAAAACATAACTTTCTCCATTTTAACCATTTGGGATGGGATCGCATACCTGAAACCCCAGTGACTTGGGAGACTATGGCAGGAGGATTGAAAGTTTGAGGCCAGGCTGGGCAATTTAGTGAGACTGTGTCTTAAAACATTTTTTTAAAAAAGTGTTGGAGATGTAGCTCAGTGGTAGAGTACCCCTGGGATCCATCCCAGTATTAAAAAAAAAAAAGGGCAGATATTGTGAATGAACAATTCTAGAAAGTCAAGATTGTGTTCTTTTCTTCTAAAGAGAATTAAGTTTTCCTTTGGTAGGAGAAGTACTAGGACATCACCTTGAGTATTGAGGGTTCATTAAAAGATTTGTAGGGCTAATCTATTTCAGTTTTGTCCTTAGTCTGAGAAGAGGCTCTTCTGAAGTCTGGAGAGCTGGAGTTGTTTATGAAGGCCTCTCTAACTGGTTGGGGTAATCTTTATCTCCCTAGCAATGAGCAGTAGCTAGAATCTCTGCTTAGCTCTTTGGCCTCCTAACTGCTGTTTTCTAGTAGTTATCTTGAATTTTTCCCCTCTGTGTAGTTTTTGCTTTTGGGGACTTTATTCTTTAATTATCTGTTGATTGTAAAAAAAAAAAAAAAATGGGGCTGGGGCTGTAGCTCAGTGGTAGAGTGCTTGCCTAGCATGCGTGAGGCCCTGGGTTCGATCCTCAGCACCACATATAAAAATAATAAATGAATAAAATAAAGATCCACCAACAAATAAAATTTAAAAAAAAAGTTAATAAAAAAAAAACCAGGCTCTTTCCTCCTCCATCCAGAAGAACTGCTGCTTTGTATTTTGGTTCTTTTATGCTATACACTGCACACTCGCAGAAAAAGCCAGAAAAATTGTGGATCTTCCCTTCTTTCTTCCTTTGATTACATTGTGCTTTAGTACTTTTAGACAATTTTTTGCATTGTGTCAGGATTTTATGACTTATTAGCAGGAGGGTTAGTTATTAACTCTTAGGGTGGCAAATCACAACTAGTGATGTTTTATGAGTTGAAATAGAAAAAAATTAACCAAGTTTGAAGTATGATAAGTAAAGGATAATTAAAAGTAAGATATGTGATAGAATTGATGTGTTATTTTTTTTGTGAAAACTGTACAAAGTTATTAAGTGTTTTAAGATATAAGTTGGATAAAATATTTAAGATGAGAGTTGAAAAGAAAATACTTAATAAAGACCAATTATCTGGATTTAGTAGTGAAGAAATTAAAATTAAAATTCTAACTTTTGTAGGTGCTATTAGAGTAGTACTTGTTATTTCTTTTTTTATAAAAAGAATTTTGTAGTTGTAGATGGATGACATGCTTTTATTTTATTTGTTTATTTTTATGTGGTGCTAAGAATTGAACCCTGTGCCTCACACATGCTAGGCAAACACTCTGCCACTGAGCTATAGCCCTAGCCCAGCACTTGTTATTTCTACAGTATGAGCAACTCATTAAATAATTGGAGGTTTGTGTGCATTTGTTGGCTAAAGAATAATGTACATCTGTTAAGTGTTTCAGAGGCAACTGTGCTGACAGATCTGGAAAGGTATATAGTAAATAACTGATGAGCAAATACTGTAGAATAAAAATTTTAAAATACAGCAAAAATAAAAAATGTGGGAGGAAGTTACTGGATTGGACATTATGTTCAGATCATGGAGAAGTAGAGAAAAAAGGCAGAAAGTAGATTTGTAAAGAATAAGTCATTCTAACCTGTAGGGTTAAAAATGGATATTTGGAAAGAAACTATTTGCTTTCTCCACCAAAATGTTCCCAACATGGGAGCCCTGTGTTGCAGACTGTCTTGTATCCATGTTTTTTCTTTTGCCCTTTTGTGAACTCTCAAGGTTAGTCAGTGGTTTTCTTGAAAATTTCATTAGGAAATTTGCCAAAGGCATCCTTTTGAGGCAGCTGTCTCTGTACCCTTGGAGGCCATCAGTAATGTTTCCAATCTATAGCAGCAGTCGGCACAAAAATGTTGAACTGAACTATTATCTTTGTGTTTTAAAACATTATTCCATTGCCACCACTTTTCTGCACCTCAAATAGTATAAAATATGTCACATTTTGGGACCCCTGTTCCTCTTATATTTTTTGTTGTTCTACCTTTTCAAGTAAAATCAATCATTAGTAAATATATTCAAATATGTAATGAAAGGAGACTTAATTTTTAATGTTATTAAATAACAATAGCTACGTTAGAAATCATTAGTACATAAATGAGAATTCTGTTTGTGTAGAATGGTAACATTTTCACCATTCTTTAATTGTGGTCTATTTTTGTCCTAAGGTGCTCAGATGCTAAGCATCTTGTGAAGTTTTGGGGGATATTAAATATAGAATTAATAAGTCCATGATTAAAATACATTAGAAGAAATTGAAATGCGTTTATTGTTTTGTTGCTGTCCAATTTAATAATATACTCAACTGTTATTCCATATACATCTTTAATACATTAGTGTAACTGTTTCTCTTGTTTTGCTAAACTGTCTTCTTTCAGCCACCCACACAGAATATGCCTATGGGTCCTGGAGTGATGAATCAGAGCGGCCCTCCCCCACCTCCACGCTCTCACAACATGCCTTCAGATGGAATGGTAGGTGGGGGTCCTCCTGCACCACACATGCAAAACCAGATGAACGGCCAGATGCCTGGTAAGTTTTTCTCCTCTAAGACATTAACACCAGAGTTGCTTAGCAACTGAAACGACATGGGGGCTCAAGGGATACTAGATTGTTGATGACAAAACTGCTTTGAATGCCCCCGAGTACAGGCTCTCTTAGAGTTTGTTAGCTACAGAACTACGTGACCTGTATTCAGTGTTTATCAGGCTGCCCTTGGGCTTTGATGTAGCTGACACACAGCATTCCTCTGATGAACAGAACTGGCTAAATTTAGTCTGTCTGAAACTATGCAACATAGTTGGCTTTAGAAGCTTTTTAGGAAAAAAAGTCATTGTGCCATGGCTTAAGAATTAAAATCTGTTTACAAAAAGTTATTCCAATATCGCCAAGTTTTTATTCACTTAAAAAATTTATTGATCTCTGAAACAGTATCATTGAGGAAAACACAAGGGGAAAAGAAACAAAAACAAACTTTAAGGTGCTGGTGTATTTATTATTTCTTTATGGATATCACTGATGCTGAATTGAAATTTTTATGAATACATATGTTTTTAGCATAACAAACATGGAAATTGATTCTGAAACAAAATTAAAAGCTAAGAAATAGTGTAAGTTTTCTCATATATTTAGCCATTCCTTTTTCTCTTTATCCATTTTAACTTTAGAATCACTAGAACGGTATCTTTAGGCCATTGAGTACTTATTTAATTATCTTTTGCTGAAAATATCTTTAGTTTGTTTTTGTAACAACAGTAATGACCATAGCTATCATTTCTGGCAGAGTATTCTCTACCTTTAATATGAGAATATTTTTACTTTCTAAAGATAAAAGTTATTTTCATTAGCAAAAAACAAACAAACATGACTAGCAATAAAGAGAGTAAACTGAAATCATAGAACAATTTATTATTAAAATTAGTAATTAGCATCCTTAGGATAGTATCTTTTCCAACTGATTGTGTTATTGATAGCATTGATTCCAAGGACAACAGGTATAGTAAAAGAAACAAAGGGGGAGTGCAGAGCAAAAGAGGAAAGGTATCCTAGTTTAGAACATTGGTGTGACTGATCAGGTAGGAGGTAAATGCTATTTCAGTGGCTCTTTTATTTCCTGCTAAGACTCTCAGCATTGATGGCCCATACATAGTATGGAGGTAGGAATAAAGACAGACTACCTTTTAGTTTGTAGTAAGGTTGTAGTCAGAGAAAGCTGCTTGCCAAATTCACATTTAAGCTTACTGGGACACATTGTTTTTAGAGCTACAAGGGCAGTGGTAGTACAGGTTAGTTAGGAATTCTGTGACCTTTGATGATAGTGCCTTTGATCAGATATACAACATAAAGGTATGTATAATTATATTAGGTATATAACATATCTCCATATAACATTGAAGCCTAAGACCAAGGAAGCATTTGAGAAGTGCACAATTAATATTAACCCGACATTTTTTGTGTAAGGCCATCTGAAATAGTTACATTCTTTCTATAAGCTGGAGATTCTCAACCATTTAAGAACTATATTGTCCAGAATACAGTAGAGCATCTAAAATAATAGTGAGGAGACTCTGCTAACAATAATTGTCAAGAGAGTTATAGTTAGGTATAGGAGAAATTGGAGGGTTAGCAACTTATATTTTCTTTATTTCTAAATAGCATCTAGTCATCCTTTTTAATGAACACTAATTTTATCTTGGTTCTTAATTTCGTATTTTAGTTTTAATAAGTTATTTAATAATTTAAATTTCAGAGATACTTATGCCATTTGATCTTGGCCAGATAACCTCTCAGTCTCAGTTCCTTTTTAAAAAATATTGATTAAAAAAAAACTAGACTGGGTACAGTGACGCATGCTTGTAACCCCAGCAGCTTAGGAGGCTGAGATAGGAGGATCACAAGTTCAAAGCAAACCTTAGCAATTTAGAGAGGCCCTAAGCAACTTAGCAAGACTGTCTCAAAAAATAAAAAGGGCTGAGGATGTGGCTTAGTGGTTGAGCACCCCTGCTTTCAATTCCTGGTACCAAAACAACAACAACAAACAGCTAGATAATACATGACTATGCAGCCAAAATAAAAAAAACTACCAAGGTTTATAGCCCTTCTCCACACTTTGATTTCCAGAGAGGCACTGGTTATCCCTCAGGAAATCTTGAGGTTTTTCCTCTTTCTTTGTTTCTACCAGGAAAACATGTATATTTCTTTTTTTGTACTATTCTTTGTTAAAAAAAAAAAAAGCAAATGGTAGCACATATTGAATAGTCGTCTTCGTCTTCTTGCCCTCTTAAAAAAGATTCATCTTGGAGACCATTATTCTATTCAGTGTATAAAGAGTTGCCTCATTCTTTTTGCTGACTGCTTCATGTTCTTTTTTATGGATATACCCTAACTTATCTGAACCGTTTCAAATGATAGAAATAAATGTTGTTTCTTGTATGTTGATAAGTTGTGCTACATGGATGTATTTATAAAACATACACACATTTTTTGCATATGTGCACAAAATATTTATATAGAATAAATTCCAAGAACTAAAATTGTATGTACATTTAAAAATTTAATACCTTATTGTCAAGTTGCTCGATAAAAAATAATACTTATTTACATTTATTTTCTCTCATCAGTGTCTGAAAGTGCTTCTTTCTTTAAAATATAGTTGTATCAAACTTGATTTTTGAGAATCTGAAAGAGGAAAATTATATCTTAAGAGTTTTACTTTGCTTTTTTAAGTAAAGCAATCAGTCTTTCCTTGTTTATGAACCTGTTAGTTTTCTTTGAGCTTTTCATTCATGTCTTTACACCATTTTTTTTTAACCAATTATGATCTTTTACTTAACATGTTAGGTAATTAATTTGATCTGTAACATGTCTTCTGAGTAATGTTTTTTCAGTTTGTCTTTTGATTATTTTTTTGTCATGTTCAATTTGTGGGTGGGGTGCTGGGAATGGAACCCAAGGATACTTAACCACTGAGCCACATCCTCTTTTATTTTTTTATTTTTAGACAGGGTCTCACTAAGTTGCGTAGGGACTTGCTAAGTTTCTGAGTCTGCCTTTGCATTTGTGATCTTCCTACCTCAGCCTCCTAGGCCACTGGGATTACAGGCATGTGATAGCACGCCTGGCTCAAATTTTTAATCTTAATTATTTTTGGTATCAGGGATTAAACCCAGAGGTGCTTAACCACTGAGGCACATCCTCAGCCCTTTTTATTTTTTATTTTGAGACAGGGTCTCGCTAAATTGCTTAGGGCCTTGCTAAATTGGTGAGGCTGGCTTTTAATTTGTGGATCCTCCTGCCTCAGCCTCCTGAGACCTTGAGATTACAGGTGTGCACCACTGTGTACCAAGTTTTTGTTTTTTTTTAAAAGCTTTAGAACTTTTAGAAAGCACGTTTCCTCCCAAGATTATTTTAAAATTCCTGCTTTTTGAGATTCTTTAATATGGTTTCTTTTCTTTCTTCCTTTTTTTTTAAAAAATATTTATGTTTTAGTTGTAAGTGGAAA
Organism: Geosciurus inauris; assembly: GCA_004024805.1. Classification (NCBI taxonomy): domain Eukaryota; kingdom Metazoa; phylum Chordata; class Mammalia; order Rodentia; family Sciuridae; genus Geosciurus; species Geosciurus inauris. Next base: position 76,070 of record PVHX01005378.1, on the reverse strand, counting down.
GAATATCTTTATTTTATTTTTATGTGGTGCTGAGGATCGAACCCAGTGCCTCACGCGTGCTAGGCGAGCACGCTACCACTGCGCCATAATCCCAGCCCCTTCTTTCTTCCTTTTTAATGTTTAAAATTTTTATACACATTAGATTAGTTTTATTGGGAGGAGTGAGGTGATTCAGCTAATTTTTTTTTTCCAGATGATTACCCCATTGTCACAATACCATTTATTAAATTAATTTTTTTGTTGCCCACTGATACTTAACTTAATATCACTAATATTATCATTTACTGAACTATGTATTTGGGTATATTTTTAAACTCTATTCTGGTTGATTGATCTGTTAATCTATTTATTCATTAGTTAGTACTATATAACTTTAATTACTCCAGCTTTATGTTTTGCTGTCTTATAAAGCTAGTTTTCCCTTATTACTCTTCTTTTTCAGAGTATTCTTGCCTTTCCAAATACATCACTTTCTTTTTTTTAAATATATATTTTTAGTTGTAGATGGATACAATACCTTATTTATTTGTTTTTTTGTGGTTCTGAGGATCGAGCCCAGTGCTTCACATGTGCTAAGCAAGCACTTTACCACTGAGCCACAACCCCAGTCCCCTACATCAGTTTCTTGATCTCTAAAATAGGAATAGGTGAATGTTACATTCACCTCACAGTGTTTTCTGTCATTCATATAAATCATTTATTTGCTACTAAATATTCAAATTATTGTTTAGTGTTATGACTCCAACAATGAAAAAACCTACAAATAGCTATTTTAGGTGCTTTTGTATAAATCATCTTTTTAACTTTTCATATTTTGGTTCTGATCATTTTTCTTCAAAGGGCCTAACCATATGCCTATGCAGGGACCTGGACCCAATCAACTCAATATGACAAACAGTTCCATGAATATGCCTTCGAGTAGCCATGGATCCATGGGAGGTTACAACCATTCTGTGCCATCATCACAGAGCATGCCAGTACAGAATCAGATGACAATGAGTCAAGGGCAACCAATGGGAAACTATGGCCCCCGACCAAATATGAATATGCAACCAAACCAAGGTAACTAAGCTTTATTCTATACTAGAGTGCTGTTAGCCTTTTAAAGTAAATAATTATATCAGGTTGTTAGCTGATTCATCAAAATTTAAGTATTAAGTAAGCAAAAGTAACGCTCATAAAAAGGGAATGTTGATTTTTAGCTAGTTTGTGTTTTTTTTAAACAATTAGAAATTAAATTGCTTAAGTTAGCTTTTCAAGTTTTTAAAAATTTGTCATTTGAACAATTTTAGGGGATTTTCTATTGTTACATTGGTTTTTAAAGCAAATCATTGAATAACCATTTTGTTTAGAGATAGAAAAATAAGAAAATGTAATTTTTGTCATTGCAAGTACGCTCTCTTAAAAAAATCTGCTTTACGGTTTATTTTACTTTTTAAGGATGTATTAGTTTATATTACCTTCCTTTGACTTAGTGACGGTTTGTTATTGGAATGTTCAGTGGAGATGTTGCTCTATTCTTCTTAGAGTGGTCTGAGTCCATTAAAGTTTATTACCAATCTCAGAGTGAAATTGTTATCATGTTTCTCTTTTAAGTATCCTGTGAATAAAGACTAAAAACCAGTAAGTGGTGCTTTGTTCTGCTAATTGCTTGTTAAAACATATTGCCAACTTAGACCTATTTCACTTACAAAATGTGGTGAAGTTAAGAATATAAGAAAATTAAATATATTTGAAATAAAATTTCCTAGATCTGATTATAAAAAATAGATCACTCAGATGTACTCAGATAAAGAAAGTTAATATTCTACTGAAATTTTTTATGATGAAATACTATTTAATTTTTAAATATTAGTACAGAACAAAGTATAATTTTAATGAGATATACTGAAAACACAGAGAGGTAATAGACTAAACTGTTGGTATAGTTTCACAAAACTGGTACTTACTCTAATTTTTTCCCCCTGAAGTTATTTAATGCCCATTAAGAAGTATTCTCTATCTTTTAAATTTAGGTCACTTAAAGGTTCAATAGCAAGATCCAGTCAGTGCTAGATCAGAAGGAAGGTCATTCAGATTTATCTGAGAGAGTGAGAAAACCAATGATGATTTTGATAGCAACTGTAGTGATTTTGATAGCACACTTCTTAAAAATCTATAGTTAAGAAAAGATAGGGTGTGCACAGAAATGGTTGCCTCTGTAATATGGTTTCATATAGTATGGTGTGATTTGAAGAAGAAAATAAAGCATGCAGTGTGCATATAGAAATTAGTTACTGTTTTTGAAGAAAAAGTCAAAATATTCATAGGAATTAAAAATGTCATTTTATATGAATGTATCATTTTTCTTTTTACTACAGTACTTATGTTATTTTTGCTTAGTTTTCATCATTTATAAATTTCTGCATAGAAAACATACATTATACAAAAAATAAATATGTGGAGGTGTGATTTGAAAACAATACTTCTCAAAGGAGAAAATATGATGGAAATAATTGAGGATATTTTGTTTTTAAATGTCTGTCTTAAGTTCAAATAAAAAATTTGTCTTTTAAATATTGGTATCTCAAAATTGAAAAACTCCAAAGAAAATTGTGATTCTAAAAACAAAACAATTTAGAAAAGTTAGATGTTTAATAAAGCCACAGATATATTCATTGGAGTATGAAAAGTCAAATAAGAATAGAGAGGCCTTCTGAAGATGACCAATAGTTACATTTGATAGAATCAGCTTATTTTTCATTCCCAGGCATTAGTAATTGTAGCTTTCCTCATTTCCAGAATTTTACTAATTATGTTTTCAAAAAGAAAGGGGTTTCACAAATTATTTTTAGGGAATCAAAAACAAGAGAAATAGTCTGCTAATTTACACTAGTAGCTCTAATAAGGCATACAGAGTATTAGTGTTATAGTAATGGTGTTATTTCCAATAATAGGATTATGGAATTTCTTGGTGCATCATTGATTTTTTTAAAAGCTGTTTTGAGCTTTCTAATGTTTACTGGATTTTTTAAAAAATCTGTCATGGTGTTGGGGATTGAACCTATGACCTCAAGCATGCTAGGCAAGTGCTCTATCATTGAACTACACTGAACCCTTGGGGGGAAAAATCAGTACAAGGGCTAATATAACAACATGGAAACCTAGAATACAAAATATGTCATTTTAAATTGCTGTGCAAAGCCAGGGGTGGTGATTTGCCTATACTCCCAGCTTCAGGGAAGGCTAAGGCAAGAAGGAACACTTGAACCCAGGAGTCTGGGCTCATCCTGTGCAGACCCTTTAAAAGATTTGTTTAAAACACATAAACACAGAAAGTTGACCCCATTAAGTTTACTAATTAAATATTTTGTATTCCTAATTATTAAAAAAAGAATATCAGCAATTACTGTTTTTTGAACTTCTTAAAAATTTAGCTTCTATGTAGTGGTATTATAATTGTCTTTTACTTTATTTATAGTGATTTACATGTGCTTAGGAATCTAGAAAACTGAAGTTTTTTAAAAAATTTTTCATTGTAAATGGACACAGTACTTCTATTTTACATATTTATTTGTTTTTATGTGGTGCTGAGGATCGAACCCAGTGCCTCACACATGCTATACAAGTGCTCTACCACTGAGCCACAATCCCAACCCCTGAAGTTTTTTTTTTTAATAAGCAACTAAACTAGTATTTTTTTTGGTACCGGGGATTGAACTCAGGGGTACTCCACCACTGAGCCACATCCCCAGCCCTATTTTGTGTTTTATTTAGAGACAGGGTCTCATTGAGTTGCTTAGCACCTCACTGTTGCTCAGGCTGGCTTTGAACTCATTATTCTTCTGTCTCAGCCTCCCAAAGTGCTGGGATTACAGGCGTGCGCCACTGTGCCTAGCTGCAACTAAACTAATATTTTAACAGAATATTTTCTTTATGTACTCTTAGAGAGTCTTTTTTGCTTCCACATGAAAGATTTGGCAAATTTTTAATGATTCTTCTCTTTCTTAAACTTACTGCAAAAGCTTCCTTTAATGTAATAGGCGATCCTATACTTTCCCATGTTATTTTCACTATTATTTATATCATACATTGATCATCATTTTGAACCTTAAGAGAACTGGGTTCCTATATAAGCTTACTCTTTTGGAAAGCATAAACTTTACCAGAATTCAAAAAACTCTAGAAAGGTAGGAAATGTGTATTTTGTTTACTGCTATTTCCCCAAGTGCTGAGAGTAATGACTGAGGTTAGATATACATCTGTTCCATGAATAGGAATAGGAAAGACAGAGTTGGTGCCTTAAAGATGTTTAATAAAGCAACAGATATATTCATTGGAGTATGAAAATTCAAATAAGAATAGAAAGGCCTTCTGAAGAAGGTCAACAGTTATATTTGACCAACAGTTATATTTGATGGAATCGGCTTATTTTTTATTTCCGGGCATTAGTAACTGTAACTTGCATTTCCATAATTTTACTAATTACATATTCAAAAGGAAAGGGGTTTCACAAATTGTTACATTTGTGTTTTACAAGTTCCATGTAAATAAATCTTCAAACTTGGATTCAAATCTTGGCAGGATCCATGGACTAAATTGATTATTTCTTAAAGTAAGATTAAATAAAATGATGCATTTAAACATCCTGACTCCCTGATTGTTTGCATAATTTCTATAAAATCAATTGGTTAGAATAATCAATTTTTTTCTTTTTAAATGACACAAAAATTTGAGATTGTTTTACCAACTGTCATTTTATTCACAGCGTCTAGTTTATTTCTGGTTTTAGTTTTGTTTTGACTAGTATTAAGAAAGTCTTAGGGCTGGGGATATAGTTCAGTTGGTAGAGTGCTTGCCTTGCATGCACAAGACCCTGGTTCAATCCCCAGGACCACCAAAAAAAAAAAAAAAGAAAGTCTTAATTTATGGTTTTTAAATACTGTGCTTTTTATTAGTGTGCTCTTTGGTTAGACTGATTCAGAGGCTTGACATTAGAGTAGTAGGACAGTTTAGCATTTAATTCTGCATACCTATTGTGATAGTATGTTTCCTTGTGCCTTTTTGCTATTAATATATATAGATCTACCTCATTTCTAAAGTGGCATTGTTCTTTGTATGAACCCAGAATATATTTTAGCAAAAGTATATCCACTTTTGAATCATGTTTCTAGTCTTCTTATTATTACAGATAATTCTGGAAGAAACATTTTTGTTTGAGTACTTGTGTAAGATTTTTTTTTTTTAATATTTTTTAGTTGTCAATGGACCTTTATTTTATTCATTTATTTATATGTGGTGCTGAGAATTGAACCCAGTGCCTCATGCATGCTAGGCAAGCACTCTGCCACTGAGCCACATCCTAGCGCCTTGTGTAAGATTTTTATAAGGTGAATTTTAGAAATAGAATTGTCAGGATAAAATACATGAGTACTTAAAATATTTGAGAGAAGTTATTTTCAATAAAGGATGTATGAAGTCACATCCCTAGAGTATATGGAAGTTCTTATTTCACTACAAATCGATGGTATTAATCTTCTTAATCTTTGCTGAACATATAGGAAAAAAATATAATTTTTTTTTGGTACTGAGGATTGTGAGCCCAAAAGTATTCTACTTCTGAACTACATCCCAGTCATTTACATTTTATTTTGAGATAGGGTCTTGCTAAGTCTCTGAGGCTGGCCTCCTGCTTCAGCTCCGGGATTATAGGTGTATATCCAGCAGTCCTCTTATTTCTTTTGATTATTAGAGAAGATTCTGAACTTCTTACATTTATTTGACATTTGTAGGTTTTCTATGAATTGCCTGTTCATGTTCTTTATTGTGTGGTTTATTCATTCATTATTAATTTAAAAGAGTTCTTTATAGACTAAAGCTGTTCAATTTATATGAATTTCACGTAAGTCTAAACATTTTGTTCATTTTTAAGGCATAGGAATTAAGTTTTTTGTAATGGTTTATTCCAGAAGTAGGATTCTGGAAATGGTAATACTACTTTCATGGAAAAAAAATATGGTTATTTCTTAATTGTAGGAGAATGTTGATTTAAAACTTGCAAAATGATGGCCCAGATTTTAGTAATTATTGGTCAAATGCTGTGGAAGATACAGCATGCTTATTAGCGTATTAACAGGTCTGAAAAGTCCTTCAGGAAAGAAACCAATTTGATTTTGGTTACCCTGAGTATATTAATCGTAGAACTTTCTTTTTTAGCATTATTACTTACAAAAAAATAAGTGTTGACTTAAGGGAGAGGTTAGGGTATTAAAAGCTATGGTATTAAGCTGGGCGTGGTAGAGCACGCCTGTAATCCCAGCACTTTGGGAGGCTGAGACAGGAGAATCATGAGTTCAAAGCCAGCCTCAGCAGTGGCGAGGCGCTAAGCAACTCAATGAGACCCTGTCTCTACATAAAACACAGAATAGGGCTTAGAATGAGGCTCAGCGGTCGAATACTCCTGAGTTCAATCCCTGGTACCAAAAAAAAAAAAAGCTGTGGTAGTGGAAGACCTAGATTATTTAAGAAGTAGATAATAGGAAGTAAAAATTCTGAGGATTATAACAACATTTTAACATTGAAGCTTAGAACTAAGCAGGACTAGCTGGTGAGTTGGAAGGGAAGCCAAGCGATTATAGTTTCTTAGAAGCTAAGATACTGTTTTTAAAATGAGAGAATTCTGTGAGGTGAGGATTGAAAAATAACTTAGATTTTATGACCAAGATGGACAGTTTCATGGAGGGACCGGGGCACCAGCCTGACTGACATGTTCATGAGAAAATTGAAAGAGAAAAAACGGTAACAGTGAGTAACGACAATTTTTGCCAGTTATGTTTTGATACAGGAGGGGTAAAAACGATGAATAACCAGAAGATATTGTGTCAAGAAATATTTTTTAAAAATGTAGGAAGATGTTAAGTCATGTTTGATATGATAAAAATGATACATTAGAGGAGAAAATTGATGGTGCAGGAGAGAAAGATGAGGCACAATTGCAAGAGCCATTCATTTGAGTCACTGTGAGGAGTTAGATGGCACAGTCCCCAAGACTACCCTTAGCTCTGAAACTCACTGCAAAATTTTAGTCAGTTGTGAAATTATAGGGGATAGCCCCCTTCACCGGCCTTATTTCTGACACCAATTGCAAGTTCAAGGGTTTGGTGAACCATCCTCTGGTTCAATAATTTTTTTGGAAGAACTCACAGAACTCACTGAATGCTGTTACATTCATAGATAGGATTTATTACAGAGAAAGAATACAGATTTACACTAGCCAAGGGAAGAAGTGGTACCAGATGCAGTGTTTACATTATTTTTCTCCTGAAGCAGTCAGAATGCATTGTCTCCTAGCATGAATATGTGATGATACACAGAGAATTGCTAACCACTGGGGTTCATCTGAGCCTTAATGCTAAAAGATTTTTTATTAGGGCTGCACTGTGTAGATTTAATTGATTGCACATGTGGTTAATCTCAGTCTCTAGTCATGATCCCTGCCCCATGAATCCATACCCTAATCCAGACTCAGGAGCTTTAGGAATCCTCAACTTAGTAAAGTGTGTGTGTGTGTGTGTGTGTGTGTGTGTATACACATATATATACACAATACACATATATCTTATTATTTAATATAGTAATAAGTATTATGGTGTTATATAATATAAAATCATTTTTAGGGGTTGAAATTATAGGGGTGGTCCCTAATATTGGCCTTACTTCTATGATATTATAGGGGATGGTTCCCAAGACTGGTCACACTTCTGTCCTGAATATATATTTATATTGAATATCAAGTATGACATAGAGAATTTAAAATCAAAAATATTTTTAATATTCCATGTAAATGTCATTTGATCTCTGTAGTGTTTTGGTTGAATGAGAATTGTGTATACCTTTGTTTCTTTTCACTTTTAAAATTGGTAAGTCTCTGAAATGCTGCTAATATTCAAGTTTCTGTTACAAAGAATTTTAGGTATATTATAGCCATTACATTGTAATTCAGACTATATGTTTGATTTGTACCTTTGATCAGTATTGCCAATATTGAGTGAATTTTTCAAGGTCATGATTTTTCCCCTATAAAATTTTTTCTAGTTATAAAATAATATTTAATATGAAAAAACCTAAAAAATGTAAAAAGACATAGAGCACAGAATAAGAATCATCTCTAATCTTGGTGTGTACGTTTTAAATTATACCATAGATAAGTCCAGTTAAGTATAGTAGTCTGTACATAGGCTATTTGTAGCAGCATTTTGAGTACTTGTAATTATGTAATTATTTATAAATATCTGTTTGTTTCCCCCTGGACTCTTCAGTTCTTAGAAATCAGGAACTCTGTTTTGTTTGTTCACTACTTTGTCCTATTTGTTGACTGACTGATAAACTAGATATGTACTCTCCTGCCATAACAAATTAGAAAACCAATGTTCTTCTCTCTGGTATTGTCATCTATCAGCTGTCATTCCAGGAGTGAAACAAGGAAGGCCCTGTTAATTAACTGTCAGGTAAAATTGGTAATTGTCAGCAATATCAAAATCTGGGTTTGAGAAACAAAATCCAGATGAGTTTCACTTAAAACAGTTGTAACTGAGCAGAATTCAGGTTCATTATTTTAAAACAAAATTTTCAAATGGGTTCACAGGAAGTTGCAAAGATAAAATAGAGATGTTCTGTGTACTTTGGCCCCAGATATCTCTAGTTGCTAGAAACCCCTATTACTCTTGTTTCTTAATTTTGTCATTTTGAGAATATTGAATAAATGGAATCGTACAGTGTGTGACCTTTTGAGATTGATTTTTTCACTCAGCACAATTAGTATCTTTTGGTTTTATCCAAATTATTGCATATAGCAGCAGTTTCTTTTTATTGAATAGTATTCCCTGGTATGGATATACTACAGTTTGACCTTTCATCTATTGAGGAACATTTTAGTTGTTTGTAGTTTTGGGGTTTTTACAAAAAAAGATACTATGGATAGTCACATATGTGTTCATATTTTTTATTTGGACATTAATTTTTATTTCTCTGAGATACACACCCAGGAGTGCAATTGGCTGAGTTGTATGTTAAGTATATGTTTTAGAAATTAAAATTTTGGGGGGGTGGAACCAGGGATTGAACTCGGGAATACTCAACTATTGAGCCACATTCCCAGCCCTATTTTGTGTTTTATGTAAAGACAGGATCTCACTGAGTTGCTCCTCGCCCTTGCTGAGGCTGGCTTTGAACTCGTGATTCTCCTGTCTCAGCCTCCCAAAGTGTTGGGATTACAGTTGTGTGCCACTGTGCCTGGCTACAAATTACATTTTACCAAATATCTTGCTGGTTTACAGTCCATTCCCTGAGAATTTTTCTGGTTAAAATAATCTCCCCTTTGCCAGATGGTTCATAATTTTGTGGCTTTCATGCTCAGTAACAAAGCTAGGTATTGTAATGTAGCCCAGCTTCGTGGCTATTGCTTGGATAAGTTAGGGTCTTCACAACAGAGTTACATGTGCCACATTGATGTAGACCTTTTAGAATTCATTTTAGTAAACAACAGATGTTTACCAGCAACTTTTAAAAAAATTACTATTGTATAATCTATTTGAAACTGTTTAAGAGGACTCCTTTAAGAAGAGTTGTCTAAATAGTGTAACCTTTATTTTGCTGGATTTATTAATTCACAACACATCCTTTGCCCAGTTTTCAATCATGAGGAAGCTAAATATATGGTCTAGCTCCCAGCCTAGTTTGTAAAGATGCCTATGAATTAAAATTATGCCCTTGAGAAATTCAGGATTTCTTAACTCGGCTTTATTGATATTTTGAGGTGGATAATTCTTTGTTGTGGCAGCCTGTCCAGTGCATTTTGGAATATTTTGCAGTATTTATTTCCTTTACACATTAGATGGCAGTTGTGCCCCAACCTCCCAGTTTTTTTTTAATCTTTTTTTTCCCTTTTTATTGGCACATTATAATTATACATAACAGATTTGTTATAAAGTACATATACACATAATATACATTTGTTATAATATACATGTATTCATGCATGTACACAATAAAATAGTATAATTTGATCAGTTCCATTCTCCAGTATCTCCCCTTTCATTCCCTTTCCTCCTCTTGATCCCCTTCTTCAACCCCCGAGTTGTGACAACTAAAACTTTCACCAGATTTTGCTAAATGTCCTGTGGACAAGGCTGAGTATCACAACTTTAAGAACAGTGAATGTGAATAATTGCATATAAAGATGATCTGTGTCACTAAAGAAACTAATAATGATGATTATTATAATAATAATATAATAATAAACTAATAATAATGATGAAACTAATAATAATGATGATGATATTGTTCTAGTACCTTTTAATACTTCTATAAGAATTTCTGTAAAAATTTCATGTTCTTAAAAAGTTCTCCCCCTACCCCCGGCATTGATTGAACCCAGAGGCATTTTACAGCTGAGCTACATCCATCCCCCATTTTATTTTTTATTTTGAGACAAGGTATTGCTATGTTGCTGAGGCTGGTCTGAGGCTGGTCTCGAATTTGTGATCCTCTGTTTCAGCCTCCCAAATAACTGGGATTGCATGCCCCACTGTACCCAACCGTAAAATTTTGTATCACTTAATGAGCTGTTCTTTTTATTGGCTAAAATCTATCATGGTTTTGCTTTTTTCACTGGTTAGTTAGGTAACTCAGCTAAGTTTGTGCTTAGTTACTAAGTTTCTGGGATAATTCTACATTTTCTTAGTCAACTTTTGTTCTTTTATCCTTGATATTGTGTCCAAACATTTGACTGTGAACTATTTAAAATTCTTGATGTGGACAGACATATAATTTAGTTATGTAAAGACTCTTTTTTCATTTAAATGACTGTTTGAACATATAGTAAGGTAGCAATTTGAGCTTCCTAGAATACAGGAATTTCTCTCTTTCAAACCAACTATTAGTACTATACTTGAGAGCTATAAATGGTTTACTTTGAGAATAAGTGGTTAAGGAACCAAGTAGTAAAATGTGAAGAATACTCCTCCAGGGTCAACTACTATAGGTTGGTTGTTTCTCCTTATTTGAAGGTTTTTTTTTTTTTTTTAGGTGTGGGACCTTTAATTCAAAGACTTGCTTTTATTTTAAGTCGATTTTATTATGTTTATTATGTATTTTGTATTATATTGTAAAAGAATCTTGTAATTCTCTTAAAATGTTAAAATTATATGCAAAAAATTATGTGCATAATGTTTGCTTTATTTTCAGGTCCAATGATGCATCAACAGCCTCCTTCTCAGCAATACAATATGCCACAGGGAGGTGGGCAGCATTATCAGGGACAGCAGCCACCTATGGGAATGATGGGTCAAGTTAACCAAGGCAATCATATGATGGGTCAGAGACAGATTCCTCCCTATAGACCTCCTCAACAGGGTAAGATTCCATTTGGAAAATTCTCTGCTTAATGTTAATGACAGTAATTGAAAGGCTTTGAATTTAGTGAACTTTCTTTCTAGGCCAAGTAAGGGTTTTTTTGTTGTAATTCCCCCACCTCTAAAGACAGTGGATATAGTAGATATGAAGGGTCCTGAGAGTCATGAAGTAAATAGTAACTTCCTGATACACAGCTTTCTTCTTACCCTTTTCTGTGGAAAAATTTACATCATAAAATTTTATATCAAAAGCTCACTAATTTGTAGCAGGAAATACTGTTTTCTTTTTTAGAAGTTTGGAATATATGGCCAGGAACAAGCCCAGTTTTATCTTGATGTGCTCTGATATCAAAATAAAGAGGAAATTAATTTCCTACCAAGTTGAACCTCTTTTTAAGAACTTAGTATTTGTTTTTCTGAGTTGGTATTGTTTGATATTGCATGTATGGTGTTAACATTGATTTTAGTAAATGTAGTAAGTGGAATTGCTGTGTTTCTATGTATGTGTGTATATATGAATAATTATAAGTACCAGAAATACCAAAGTATTGGAGGGGAATATGCATCTGAGAAATAATCTCTCATTACATCAGATTGGAAAGCCTTTGATGACATAGGGAACAAATTATTTACATCTTGACTGGTTGTGGTTTTTCAGGCCCACCACAGCAGTACTCAGGCCAGGAAGACTATTATGGGGACCAATACAGTCATGGTGGACAAGGTCCTCCAGAAGGCATGAACCAGCAATATTACCCTGATGGTAATCTCTCCTATCATTAACCTTCCCATTTTCTATCCCTGCCCAGTATTAATGTAGATAGTGAAGACGAAGAAACTATCAATTTGTTTCTTCTGAGTTTATAAACACTTTAGTAATTTAAGTAACAGTATTAGTTTATAACCTAATTCAAAGTATATTTTGAGTTAGCTATTCCATTAGTACCATCAGGAATCACATTCTGTCATTGGAATCCTTTAGTATATAAGAGGATCCTTTCATATTCGTGATTGCTCACTTGAACTGAAGCGAATGTTACTGATTTTTTTTTTAAATAACAGCTTTATCAAGATAAAATTCACATACCGTAAAGTTCAGCTGTTGGTTTACTTTTATGCATTGTATAAATACATAGAGAATATAGTTCTTGAATGTTAGTTAACATTGCATACTTCTCAAAGAACAATGATCTATATACATTAGTATTGGATTTGAGAAGAATCCAGGGAACTAAATTCTTATCACAGGATATATACATATGTATAGATTTAGTATATATAGAAATGTATAGATTTAATAGAATAAGCAAGATATTTAAAAAACAGATTTTTAGTTATTCAGCTTAGTGGGCTTTTGTTTTGTTTTTGTTTTGTTTTTAAAGAGGGAAGGTGGATTGTGAAAAAATAATTAGTAAAGAAGATTGTACTTTAAAAAAAATCTAATTAGTAATAATTAAAGGATACAAGTAGGTTATCACTGTGCAGTTCTTTGAATATTTCTGTTTGAAATTTTTTGAAATATAATTTTGAAGAAAAAAATAATCCAAATCTGTAGAGGTGATAAGATATAGTTATATTGTAAAGTGATTTGTCTTATGAAATGATTTACCAGAAGTTTCATTTATAATAGACTCCTTTAGTATATTTACATTACTTAGCAGAGAAATTTAGAATTTTAAGGCTAGTGTTAGGAGCTATTGGCTAAATACTAATGTAAGTTAGCAAGAAGATATAATTTGGTGTATTTGAGAAATTCTTTCACTCATAAAATAATTTATGAAGTGGTTTGAGAATATTCAAATGTTAAAGCACTGAGTATAATTAACTATATTCTTCTTTCTGTAATTAGGTATTCTTATAAAATTTAGTTCAGATTTTAGCAGCTTGAAATACAATTAGTAAAAACGTATGAATATAAAGAAAGGTACATTGATACTTTAAATACTGATTTTTACTGCAGAGGATCTGACTGTACAGGAAGAGCAAACACCTATAAAATCTTAACATCATTAAGTGTTTATTAGTGATAATGACATATATGGCTTATTCTTGGTTAGAGAATGATGTATTTTTTGATCTCAGATTTTCTTGCCATGAATTATTTAGAATGTTGGCTTTTTTCTTTTTAATTTCATATGTACACATGGTATTAAGCTTTTTAAAAAAAAACTAGTAAGTTTATCATAGACTATAGATGTATATTTTAAAGAGTTGAAATCTACTTTGTTATATTTATTAAGAAATATATTGAAATAAATTACTATTTTGTTTAGTTTTTAAATGATTTAGTTGAACTTATTTTTGGGGGTCCTAAATATTTCCTGAAATGTGAAATTTGCCTTATTATAAATATGACCTTTCTATTCAAAATAGATAGGTATGTTATTTTTTTAAATATCAAAACCTTGAGGTTATTATACTTCTTTTATTACATTAGTGGATTTTTCATTTGTACCATATCATTTTTGCATTAATATATACAAGTATGTCTTGATATGTACATAAATATTCCACTTATAGCAATAGTCATTTTCTTATACAGCATTGGATATTTTTTCCCCATGTCCAGATACTTAGCATAGATGAGGAGTTGGCAAACTTTTTCTATAAAGGAACAGATTGTAAATTTTTTAGTCTTTGTAGGGCATATGGTCTTGGTCTCAACCATTGAATCCTTACTATAGCATGAAAGCAGTTTGACATAATACTTAAATGAATGGATACAACTATATTACAATAAAATTTATATACAAAAACAGGCCACTGGCTGGCTATATAAAGCCTATAGGACACAGTTTCCCAGCCCTTGATGTAGATATGTATGTAGTGGCTTGGGAATATTCAAATGTTAGAGCACTGAGTATAATACTTATTCATTAACTATATTCTTCCTTTTGTAATTAAGCATTCTTGTAAAATTCAGTTCAGATTTTAGCAACTTGAAAGGTTATTTCCTATAATTAGTGAAATTTAGTTAAAAGGATGAAAATAGAATCCAGTTATCTTATAGGTGAAATTTATTATTTCTTAAAACTGTAGGTGTACCCTAGCATTTAACACTATTACTTTTAAGAAGGTATATGTTTATGATACTCCAGAAATAGTTTCTAAAGTGGCAGCATTAATAAATATATTTTTGCACCTGAAAACACTTTGAGATATGTGAGAAAATGTTAAGAGTGTCAAAAAATTGTTTCAGTTTCTTTCAGGGGAAAAAAGTTATGGAGCTCTTTTATATTTTGCATTGTTTTTAGCATATGCTGTGGAATTGGAGACCAGCAGAACAGGTGTTTGACAAAATATGATAATTGCTTCTTTTGTTCATTCTAATTTAATTCAAGTTATTTACATGTGAAAGGCCTAAATGCTTTCATTTTCTTTTTTGAAAAAAAAAAAGATAAAGTTTTTCCCTCCTCAATGAGGAATATCAGTCAAGTCTATAAGTGTAATGTTTCTAAACCTACTGCTTTTTGCTTTAAAAAAAATTGCACGTTATCTCAATATGAAAACAGTCACATGGTAAATATTTGGCTAATGCAATTGAAATTATTTTTTATGTATTTCCATTTCTTTTTCTTTTTTTCAATTTTATCTGAAAGTTTAAATATTTTTAGGGTTTTCACTCAGTGGCCATTAACGTTTCTTCCTGTCTCTTGTCGAATTGATGTAGGTCATAATGATTACGGTTATCAGCAACCGTCGTATCCTGAACAAGGCTACGATAGGCCTTATGAGGATTCCTCACAACATTACTACGAAGGAGGTATCTATATACCTTCACACACATACATATATATCCCCTTCTACAGGAATGAAAATTCTTGCATAAGACAACTTCTACCCATGCAAAGCTCTTGTAGAATACTAGTTGCTGGCTGTCTTAAAAGTTACAGGGAGCCCAAAACAATCAAAATAATTTCCTTACAAATATTTAAAATGTATAACCATGACTTGCCATGTCTAACAACAATAAAAAGACTAAAACATTTAAAAATAATTTTTCCTCAGTGGAAATTTTCTAATTGAACATAAATCCATCAATCCAATTTTTTTCTTCGTGTGTGTTTACATATGTATAATTTTACATATAAGTATAGTGCCTTTAGGAAACAGCTTGCTGATCTTGTGTAGCTAGTGTGTGCTCTTGTAGCTGTCTTTAATTTTGTCTTTTTTATTTTATTTAGCATAGTCATGATCTTATGACTGTGATGTTCCAGTAAATGTAATGCTCGTATGGCAGAGACGCTGAAAATGCTGCAGTTCAACCTTGCAAAATTGGCTTTAACTGCAGTTTGTTTGGCCGAAATCCTTCTGTTTGGTTTGAGTTTTTTCTTTGTTTTGTTAACTTTTAAAAATCAATATGGCATTTTATTTTGTTCTTGTGTTGTTGGCTATGCATCTTAGAGGGAAAAAGTTAATTAAGCAAACTTCTCAGTGGTTTTTTTTCCTCTTCTCCAATTATCCTATAGGAAATTCACAATATGGCCAACAACAGGATGCTTACCAGGGACCCCCTCCACAACAAGGATATCCACCCCAGCAGCAGCAGTACCCAGGGCAGCAGGGCTATCCAGGACAGCAGCAGGGCTATGGTAATACCTTTTAGCAATTTTTATTCCCCCACAATGTGATTATTACTGTTTTGAAATATGAAAGTGGATGTTTAACATTTATTTTTATAAGAATTATTTTTTAAAATTCACAGGTTTAGCCTAGTCTCATATTATTTATTTAAAAATTCTCTCTTAGATAATAGTAATAATCCAAAGAACCACAAACTAAAGGCAGTTCATTGACCAAAGTTAAGGTGTGTAGTCATTTAAAAGACAATAACTTTGTATGTGCTAATGATTGGGATTAGTACTAACCATATGTATATAATTTGCTTAGCAAATTTGTTTTTAAAAAGAATAACTGTTACTATAAAAAATTACATTGAGCAGGGCGTGGTGGTGCATGCCTGTAATCCCAGCAGCTTGGTGGGCTGAATTGGGAGGATTGCAAATTCAAAGTTAGCCTCAACTACTTAGTGAGGCCTTGTCTCAAAATAGAATAGAAAAAAAGGGGGCTGGGAATGTGGCTTAAGCTCCTCTGGGTTCAATTCCTGGTACCAAAATTAAATAAGTAGCACTGAATGATGAAGACCTGCTATCTCAGTCTTAAATTTTAGGTTACTGTAGTCGTTTTGGAAAATAAGGTTTAATGACATAGAAGAAGCTGCTTATTAATACTGATACCACTTCTTGCTAACTTAGTCTCTTTTTTCACATCAGTAATAACTTACTGTTTGTCATAATTGATTTAAGCTCTGCAAAAAATTATTAACAAAGGAACTTGCTTACCCATCCCCTTCATGACTATTTAGTGTTTGTATTTGGAGTAAATAGAATATTCTGATTTTATTGCATTGCATAAGAACAAATGTGATGTGGCTAAATCAGGTAAATTCATTGACTTGAGAAACACAATCTTCATTGGGAAGAGAGGGTTAAAGAAACATTAATTAATTAATTTAAAAGAAAATTTAGAGTTTTAATAAATGACTATAGTCACTAAATAATAGATGATGGAATTTATTTAAAATTGAAAATTTATTGTTCTTTTGACACTTCTGTGGTCATTGTTTTTAGGGCCCATTTTGAATGACAGGCAGAAAACATTTAAGTGTCAAAGCTTTTAGCTTATGCTTTATAAAGCATTCTTTATAGTAGATAATAGTAGAATTTCTAAAATAGACTTATACAAAATCAGTTCCTTGCCCTCTCTGGAACTTGAAATTATTTTTGTAGGTTAAGTATTAAAGATGGCTGATTCACAGAGTAACCTTTTTTTTTTTTTTTTTTAATTAGAACATTAAAATTATGCATAGTATTTGGGCTCATTTTGACAAGACAAGACATGCAAGGATTTTTATTTCATGCTCCATTCCTCTTCCTTCTCCCTTTTTTTCCCCTCCCCCTATCTCTCTCTCCTCTGTTGATCCTTCATTTCACTCCTTTATTTCTTTATTTTTTATTGGTATTTTCTACATGTATACACAGGTAAAATTCTTTTTTGGTACATTTATATATGTATATAACATGCTATTATTAAATTTATTCTATATTTTTACCCTTTCCCTTCTTGCCTCCCTCCCTCGTTCTCCTCCTTTTACTCTACTGATCTACCATATATCTTTCTGATGTCCAATCTCCTTCCCTGCCACTTTCTTTCCCTTAGAGAAAATATTCAGCTCTTGATTTTCTGAATCTTGCTTATTCACTTAGTATGATTTTCTCCATTTCCGTTCATTTACCAACAAATGCCATTATTTCATTCTTTATGGCTAAGTAGAACTCCATTATGTATATATACTACATTTTCAGAGTAGCTTTTGAATTAAGTTTTTTCATATGCAACCTGTGGGTTTTCAGATCTTTAGTTTCTGTTTTAAAATACTGCCATAAGAAGTTTATTGATATAGAATACAGCCATAGGATTCCTTTGGTGATTGCAAAATGTTAATCTGGAGTCTTAGTTATAAATATCATTAATGCTCAGTTTATATTCAGAAATTATTTCATCATTTTTCTTTGAATCTACATCTTTTTCTTTTGTTTCTTGCATCAGTTAACTTCCAGTTACAAATTTCAAATTATCATTGTGCAAATTAATTTTATTACTATACATTATAATTTCTTGAGTCTTTCTTTCCCATTTTAATTTGTACTTTTAGTAATATCTAGGACATAACACAATAGTTTCATTGAAGCAGTATTAGAGTATTTTCACTCCTAAAACCATTGAAATTTATTTTATACAAAGCAATTTGGAAAATCTTGGTACCAAACTATCTTTTGTAGTTTAGATATAAAAATATAGTAACATCTAATTTTAAATCCTTCTCAAGCTCTAAAAATTTACTATATTTTTACCTGGACTTTTCTTTGTGTTAATTATTTTATAGGTCCTTCACAAGGTGGTCCAGGTCCTCAGTATCCTAACTATCCACAAGGACAAGGTCAGCAGTATGGAGGATATAGACCAACACAGCCTGGACCACCCCAACCACCCCAGCAGAGGCCTTATGGATATGACCAGGTAAGTTACTGGGCCAGCTGTGGAATTGTCACCTCATTTGTTTATTGTTGATTAAGTATTTTTTCACTTGAAAGTTTATATTTCCTTCTTTTGCTCATGGGCATTTGTAAGTAAAAAACAAGTATATTACTTTTAAGTCTCTTTTATAGAATGCTAGTATAGTTTATCATAGTTACTCTTAACATGTAAAACACATCTTGAATCATGGCAATGGCATATTCTCATATTCTCTCTCTTTTTTTACCCTCAGGAACACTTAGCATAGGTATTTCTCCCTCAGGTTTATTGCTGAAAACTTTGTTTTGACCTAATGTGATTTGGAATCCGTCTGTGTCATTTCTTTTATTAGCTCCCCACTTGCTTCTCTTATGCTTCTAGAAGTTGTATTTTTTTAGATTTTATCTTTAAGTGTATGATCCAATTTGAGTTAATTTATTGATCTGTTGCAGTGTGTGAATTGAAGGTTGCGTGTTTTCTTTTCTACATAGCTAATGTTCTCAGCTATTGAAGACTCTTTTCTCTACTGAGTTATCTTTTTACTTTTGCTGAAAATCAGTTATCCATAAATATAATATCTGTTTTTGTTTTATTGATCTATTTTCATTTCAGTACCATACTGTCTTCATTGTTACGGTTTTATAATAAATCTTGAAATCAGATAGTGCTAGTTTTCTAACTTCATTCTTTTTTCAAAGTTGTTTCATCACTATAGATTTGTATTTCCATTATAAATTTTACCACTTGTTACTTTCTACATAAAAGCCTACTTGTGTTTTGGTTGGAATGGCTTTGAATCTGTAGATAATTTGGGGAAGATTCACATGATATCAGTGAGTCTTTCAACCTCTGAAAATGGCAGATATTCCTTTTTTTCTTTTTTTTAAAAATTTTTTTAGTTGTCAATGGACCTTTATTTTATTTATTTTTTATATGTGGTGCTGAGAATTGAACCCAGTGCCTCATGCATGCCAGGCATGCACTCTACCACTGAGCCACCACCCCAGCGCGGCAGATATTCCTTAAAAAATAGTTTTTCAACAGAACTATGTTGTTTTCAGTGTGTAGATGTTAACATAACTTTTGGCAGATTTATCCCATAAGTATTATATATTTTTGATGTTGTAAATTTTTTTAAAATTTCAGTTTCCAGTTGGTTGCTAGTATATACAAACATTAGTATATACAAACCTTATTAATATCATTTATTATATCTAGTAGTTTTTTATAGATTACATCACATTTTCTACATAGAAATATTGTCTTCAAATAAAGGCCATCTTCTTTCTTTCCAATCTGAATGCTGCCCCCTCATATTCCCTGCCTCAACTACAATCTTTAATACAATTTTGAATAAAGACACTTAGAATGGACATTTTTAGTCTTTTTTTTTTTTGGTAGATGTTTTTTATTAGGTACGACATTCCTAATTTGCTGAAAATTTTTATCAGGAATGAATGTTTGAGTTTTGTCAAATGATTTTTCCTTGCCTATTTAAGGAATTGTAGTTTTCTTTTTTTTTTAGTTTGTTAATATATTGAATAACATTGTTTTATCATCAAGTTTGAAATTAACTTTCCTATTTGGGATATATCCTTATTTGGTCATTATCCTTATTTGGTATTATCCTTTCATACATTGGATTTGATTAGCTAAATTTTTGTTAAGAGTTTTTCCATCTATTTTCATGAGGAATATTATATTCAAGTTTTCTTTCTTTTTAATGTCTTTATCTGGTTTTGTTATCAAGGTCTAGTATTAGCCTCATAGAGTGATTTGGGGAGAATTTCCCCTTCATTTTTCTTGCAAAATTAGCATAATATTGGTAATAGTCTTTTTAAAGTATTTGTTAAAATTCACTGATGACGGGGCTGGGATTGTAGTTCAGTGGTAGAGCGCTTGCCTCGCATGCATGAGGCCCTGGGTTCGATCCTCAGCACCACATACAAAGCAATAAAATAAAGACATTGTGTCCATCTGTAAATAAAAATAAAAATAAAAATAAAAATAATAAAAATTCACTGATGACATGGGCTTGGAATTTATTTGGTAAGAAATTTTAAATTACAGTTTCTCTTTGAGTAACTTTTTTCTAGAAATTTGTCTGTTTATCTCTACTGTTGAATAATCTTTCTATTATCTTTTTAATAGCTCTAGAATCTGTAGTGATATTACATCTCTGATTTCTGATATTGGTAATTTTTATCTTTTTTTACCTCGTTATCTGGCTTTTTTTTTTTTTTTTTGGTATAGGGGATTGAAGTCAAGGGTACTCGACCACTGAGCCACATCCCTGGCCCTATTTTGTGTTTTATGTAGAAGCAGGGTCTCACTGAGTTGCTTAATGCCTTGCCATTGCTGAGGCTGGCTTTGAACTCACAATTTTCCTGTCTCAGCCTCCCAAAGTGCTGGGATTATAGGCGTTCACAGCACGCTCAGCTTATCTGGCTAGTTTTTATTTACTTCATTGATTTTTCTTTTTTTAGTTGTTGATGGAGTTTTATTTTATTCATTTGTTATTTATATGTGGTGCCGAGGATCGAATCCAGTGCCTCACACATGCTAGGCAAGCACTCTACTACTGAGCTACAGCCCCAGCCCCTGATTTTTCTCTTAAGAGTTAGCTATTGGTTTATTTTATTTTATTTTATTTTTATTTTTTTTTGGTACTGGGGATTGAACTCAGGGGCACTCGATCCCTGAGCCACATCCCCAGCCCTATTTTGGGTTTTTTATGTAGAGACAGGGTCTCACTGAGTTGCTTAGTGCCTCGCCATTGCTGAGGCTGGCTTTGAACTCGCGATTCTCCTGTCTCAGCCTCCCTAAGTGCTGGGATTACAAGCGTGAGCCACCGCGCCCGGCTTATTGGTTTATTTTATTTTGCCCATTTACTCTTCTGTTTCTTTCTGCCAGATCTTTATTATTTCTTCTGTTTACTTAAAAGCTTCATTTGCTTTTCTTTTCCTACTTTATTAAGATGGGATCTGCAGCTTCATTGATTTAGGATCTTTCTAATCTAGGTGTTTGATTCTATATAAGTGCTCTGAAGCTGCATTCTACAGTTTTTATGTGATCTCTTCTCATTTTCAGTAAGTTTAAATTACATCCTGATTTCACTTTTGATTTCTTTTTTGACCTGAGTTACTTAGAAGTGTATGACTTAATTTTCAAATATTTGGACATTTTCCAGATTTTTTAAATTATTGATTTCTAATTTAATTTTGTCATTATAATAGAACATACTTGCTGTGGCTTGAATTATTTTTTGTTTATTGAGATCTGTTTTATGGCTCAGAATATGGTCTATGAGGGTATTCTGTGAATGTCAATTAGATCAGGTTGGTTGATAATACTGTTTGTTTCAGTACTGGGAATTGAACTCAGGGACATTCTTCCACTGAGTGGCATCCCAGTCCCTACTCCCACTTTTTAGTTTTGTTTTTTTTTTGAGACAGGGTCTCCCTAGATTGCTTACACTGGGCTCAAATTTGTGATCCTCCTGCCTCCGTGTCCCATAGCTGAGATTACAGGCATGCACCCCACAGCTGACTATAGTAAGTCTTCTAGGTCTTGGTGGATTGTTTTAAACATTATATTAATTATTGAAAAAGGAATATTAAATATCTGTCTACTCTAGGCTCCTGTATGTTCCTAGGCATATAGATGGTTCCTTATAAGACTTACCTATTCCCTTTGCTGAAGCCTTATGTGGACTTTCCAAACCCTGGCATCTTCCAGCCAGAGTATTTGGTGTCCTGCTGCTTCTGGGTCTCATGACCACATTCAGGCCCTTTGTAGAGGAATCCCAGAGGCTCCCCCTAGGGAAGCCCCTTAAGGCCTGGCCTGATACGAGGGCTCATGCTGAAACCTCACTGCCCCTACATTTTGACCTCCTGTTCTTGTGAAGTCTTTTCTGAAGTCTTATTTGCTAATTTCTGATAGACTCAAAGGGTGGCCTTTAGCTCAATAGCTTCACACCTGAGAGCTTGTTAGAAATGCAGAGACCTATGGTGCACGCCTGTAATCCCAGCACTTTGGAAGGCTGAGACAGAAGAATCACGAGTTCAAAGCCAGCCTCAGCAATGGCAAGGCACTAAGCAACTCAGTGAGACCCTGTCTCTACATAAAACACAAAATAGGGCTGAGGATGTGGCTCAGTGGTTGAGTGCCCCTGAGTTCAATCCCCAGTCCAAAAAAAAAAAATCTGTCTACAGTGATATATTTTTCTATTTCTCTTTTAGCATTGTCCATTTTTGCTTTGTGTATTTTGGCACTACATTTTTTTTTGTATGTGCTGGGCATTGAACCCAGGGCCTTGTGCATCTGAGGCAAGCACTCTACCAACTGAACTACATCCTCAGACCTTGGCACTACAAATTTTTTAGATTTTTAGTTTTCCTGATGAATTTATTTAACATTATGGGTATGGCCAAGTGTATCATCTTTATTATTTTTTTCTCTATATGTCACATCTGATTTTTGTTCCCTTTATCTTATTTTGATTTTTTCCTGTTTTTAAAGAATAAGCTCTATTTAAATATATTCACATAACATACAGTTTGCCATTTTAAAGTGTACTATTGCCAAGTGTGGTGGCACATTCCTATAATCCCAGCAGCTTGGGAGGCTGAGGCAGGAGGATCGCGAGTTCAAAGCCATCCTCATCAAAAATGAGGCACTAGGCAACTCAGTGAGACCCTGTCTCTAAATAAAATAAAAAATAGGGGATGTGGCTTCAGTGGTCAAGTACCTCTGAGTTCAATCCCTGGTACCCCCCAACACCACCAAAAAAAAAAATTGTTTTATAGTATATCCACAAAGTTGTATAGTCATCACCACTATTTTCAGTTCAGACATTTCACCACCTGAGAAAGAAACTCTACTCATTAGTTGTCACTCATTTCCCCCTAAACACTCACCCTGAGGCAATAGCTAGTTTGCTTTCTTTCTCGTTGTATTTGCTTATTCTGTACCTTTAAGATAAAAGGAATCATAAAATATGTGCTATTTTGTAACTAGTGTTTTATTTTCTTTGATTTAGCATAGTATTTTTAGTGTTTGTCCATGTAGTCACTTCAAGTGAAATTAAACCACTTTATGTATGGTATAAGAGCCTTAGAATATGGGCTGGGGTTGTGGCTCAGTGGTGGAGTGCTTGCCTTGCATGTGTGAGATACTGAGTTAGATTCTCAGCACCACATATGGATAAAATAAAGGTACATCAACAACTTAAATATTTTAAAAAAAGAACCTTAGAATAGCTTCTTTCTTTTTTCTCAACCTTCTTGTTAGTGTTACAAATTTTACTTATACAAATATTATAAACCCTACACTATGTGGGATTTATTTTAAAGTTAGTCATCCTTTAAAGTTACTTTTCTTTAAAGAATAAAGAAAAAAAATGTTATATCTACATCTTAACCTCCATAGTTCCTGTTTCTGGTACGCTTCATTCCTGTGTGTTCATCCATATTTCTACCTGGTATCATTTTCTTTTGCCTGAAGAACTGCCTTTGCCATTTCATGAAATAAACATCATCAGGTGATAAATTCTTAGAACTTTTGTACATTGAAAAAATATTTATTTTACTTTAATTTTTGAAAGACGTTGTGGGTATAGAATTCTAGGTTGACAAATTTTTTTTTCGTTTTGTACTTTAAAAATGTTTCTCTAGTGTCATCTTCTTTACATTGTTTCCAAGGAGACATTTGCTATCATTCTTTGTTTTAGTGTGCCTTCTTCCCCAGCTGCTTTTAAAGTTTTTCCCTGTATCCAGTTGTTTGAAAAAATTTTTTCTTCACATTAATTAGAGAATTTCTTCTATAGATTTCTTCATGTTTCTAATGCTTGGGATTTGTTGAGTTTCTTGGATGTGTAGCTTTTTGATTTTTATCAAACAAAAATTTTTGGTGAAATATTTTTCCTATCTCTGCCCTATACTCCTTTCTCTCCTTAACTCCAATAGTATATATATGGGTGTCTGAAGTTGTCCCAAAGCTCACTGATCCTGTTTGTTTTTTTAATTAAAAAAATATATAGTTGTAGATGGACAGAATGCCTTCATTTTATTTGTTTATTTTTATGTGGTGCTAAGGATCAAACCCGGTGCCTCACACATGCTAGGCAAGTACTCTGCAACTCAGCTATAACCTCAGCTTCTGATTCTCTGTTTTTAATTGTTTTTCTTTCCATTTTATTTTGAGTTTTGATATATCTTGAAGTTCTCTAATCTTTTTTTTATTGTCTATTCTGTTTTTAATCTTTCCCAAGATTTTTTATCTCAGTAATAATAATTTGCACCTCTAGAAGTTTTATTGGTCCTTTTTATATCTTTCATGTCTCCTTAAAATTTTTGAACATATTAAAGAAACATCCTTTCTGTTAATTCTTTCTGATGAATTGATTTTGCTTGCTCTTCTTTGTGGGTTACATTTTCCTTCTTTATATGTATGATAATCTTTGATCAGATTCTAGACATTATGACTATTACTTTGTTGGGGGATAGATATATTTGTATTGCTGGAAATATTCTTGAGCTTTGTTTGAGATTTCGCTTGAGAAGTTAGAAGTGGTTTTTGGTCTTTTCAGGTTTCCTTTTAAAATTTTTTTAGGTAGGACCAGTGTGGTATCTAGTCTTAGTCTAAATGTTCCCAACTCTTGGCAAAAGTCTTTTTGAGTCTATCCAGTGACCTTTGAAACATAAGACTTTTTCACTCTGGCTGGCGAAAGGGAATAAGCACCATTTCTGTCCCTATGTGAGTGCCAAATATTGTCTCTTTTTCTTTATTTTTATTTTTATTTTTTTGGTACTAGGATTTGAACTCCAGAGCACTCGACCACTGAGCCCCATCTCTGGCTTTTGTTTTGTTTTGTTTTGTTTTTTTTATTTAGAGACAGAATCTCACTGAGTTGCTTAGCGCTTTGCTTTTGCTGAGGCTGGCTTTGAATTCTCAGTCCTTCTACCTCAGTCTCCTGAGCTGCTGGTATTACAGGCATGTACCACCATGCCCAGCCAGATATTGTTTCTTATAATCCCTTTCCGTGTTTCTTTCCTCAATCCTGGGTATTTTTCTCATTTGTGATCTATACTGTGCTACATACTCAAGGATTCTTTCCACACCTCCTTCTATGCAGATCTTTTTCCTCTTGTCCTATTAACTCTAGTTACTTGTTTTCTGTCTAGACTGTAAGCTTTATCTTCTTAATTCAGAGCATCTGGCAGACTCAGCCTCAGTTTCCCTCCATCTACTGCAGCCCAGAAATTCTCAAGTCAGTAAGCTGAGGTACAAAGAGCTCACTCATCTCATTTGTTTTCTAAGTCTCAGGATTGTTGTTCTTTGTTGCCTCTGTCCAGTGTTCTGAAAACAATTGTTTCATATATATATTTGGGGGGGGCAGGTTAGGCTAGAGAAAAATCCATCTTGACCAGAAAAAAAAATGCTTTAACGTTTCAGCATAACATTTGTCTTCATTTGATGGATTATTTAGTTCTTGTTTATTGTCACATTTTACTTCCCTTAATGTAAGTTCTTTTAAAGACATCACTTTGTTTGTATTATTGTTGAGTCTTCATTACTTAGTAGACAGAACACAATAAATATTAGTGAATAAAGTATAAATAAATGCATAAAGCTATTACTTTCTAGATTTGAAAGGCAATCACAAGAATAGAGAGAAGAGCCCTCTAAAAATTACTGTGAAGAACTATTAGACTTTTAAGTGATTAGATAAGTTGAATGAAGGAAATTAAAGATGGTTGTTATTCAGTTTTCTAGCTTAGGAACTTTTCTCATTCATTGCCTCTCACTAAGCAGTTTTCTTTTTTTCACATTTAGTTTCAATTTATTATGCAGTTAATTCCCAGATCTCTATTTCTAGTCTGAATTGCTCTTTTGAAAATCAAATGCCTACTGAACATCTCCATTTAGGTGTATCCTATGTCTTATTAGTTCAGTATAACCAAAACAAACTCAATAGTTTTTCTATCCAAACTTATTTCTTCTTTCAGTATTCTCCTTAGAGAGAGGGGTACTGTCACCAAGCTAGAATGCCGAGTATCATATTTAAGTCTCCATTCCCTCCCCCCATCTGATAAGTGACCAAATTTTCTTGGTTCTCCTTCCTGAAAAGTTCTTGAATCCATCCACTGCTAATCTTCTGCTTTATCTTGGTTTAGACCGTTATCATCTTACCTTCATTCATCATGACGATCTTCCATATTGTCTTACTGTTTTCTTTCTCATTCTTGACATTCTAGATGGAATTTTTAAAAAATTAAGAAAGCAAGAGAAACTAAGGCTTGGAGTGTTGGATTGATTTACTCAAGATAACAGAGCTAAGAAGTGGTGAGGTTGGATGATAAATTGAGTGACAAGAGCCCATGCTGCATTCACTGTGCTGTGATTTTGTGAAAGCTGTGATTTTTGTGAAAGCAAAATCACATCTGGATTTTGCTTTCTTCAGTTTCAGTTACCTGCTGTTAGCCATAGTCTTTTAACTTTTTAGAGAGAGAGACACACACACATTCATGTAACTTTTATTATAGTATTTTATAATTGTTGTATTGTTACTAATCTCTTGCTCTGTAATTAATAAATTAAACTTTACAATAGGTATGTCTGTATAAGAAGAAAATAGCATAGGTAGGGTTTGTTCTGCATTTTTAGGCATTCGCTGCAGGTCTTGGAATGTATCCTCTGTGCATAGTATCTTCTGTGCACAAGGGTGGAACTATTCTACCACTCTTGCCACCAATAATATTAGTGAGTACTTGAGTAGTTTGCAAAACATTTTCATGGTTTTTTGTTGCTGTTGTTGGATAACTTTTGAAGTAGGGATTAAGTTGTCAGATGAAAAAATTGAGACTTGAGGAAAGTTAGGTAACTTCTTATCCAAGGTCCAAGAAAGCTGTTAAGTGGTGAAGGTTATTACTAGAAATTGGCTTCTGGCTCTAAAACCCATATTTATAACCCATTATACTGCTCTTGTGATTTGGTTTGGCATTAGCAATATGGTTGAGTGTGGTCAAGTTATTTAAACTTTGAGTACCTCAATTTCTTTATCTATAATATACTTTTGCTGTGGAGGTGATAGGTAGACACACAGAGGACTTACTACATGTCTGACACATGGTAAGGTCTTGTTATTCAGGGACCATAAGAGTTAACTTGTTAATATTAGCTAGACTTGTTATTCTCCATTACCTCAGCTGTCATACAAAATAACTGTTAGCATCTACTGCTGATTATTTATTGTATTCTTTCTTTTTTTCTTACTCCTCTAAGCACAATATATCTCCCCCATCTCCCTGACTTTGTGTTAGCTATTCCTTCTATTAGAATTGCTCCCTGTTCTCTGCTCTCCAAATCTTAGTGTTTTCTTAAGGCTCCCACATTCTCTGAAATATTTTTCTAATTATTTTAGTCTATGCTTATCTTTTCCTATCTGAACTTTTATAGAATTAATCTTCTGTTCTGTAGTTATGCTTTAATTATTCATTTCTAAGTCTTCCTTCTCCATTTTTAACTTTATTGTAATGAACAATGTGTTCTATAAATGTTTATAATTACTTAGATATAATTTATTTATCATACATTATTGAAGATGTCTTATGTGTGAGGCACACTTGAATACTTGGGGCATAAAGATGGATAAGATATGCTCCCTGTCCTCAAGTAAATCATAATGTACTAGATAAGTTATAGCTTATATTTCTGTGTTATAGCAGTTCTTAGCCTCTCTTCTGCTTTCATATCATTTATATGGGCAACACACTTTTATCATTAACATCTCATTTCACACATTCACTAAGGAAGCATTTTCCTCCAGCAGTGATTTATAATTTTTTTGAGATAGGAGTTTCATCCTGTTTCTCCCTCTTTGAGATGGGAGTTTCATCCTGTTACCCAAACTGTCCTTGAACTCCTGGGCTCAAGTGATCCTCTTGACTCAGCCACCCAAGTAACTGGGACTATAGGAATGAGTCACATCATCCTGCTGATTTATAATTCTAAAAGCCCTTTCTCATGTCCTTTCTTATTTATGTATCATAACAGACAAATCAGGTGGGAATTAATGTAGCCACTAACAAAAAGGAAATTGTGATCTAAAGAGGTAGGTGATATTCTCCCCTCCCATGAGTGAATAAACAATTTCAATGTTTTTTAAGACTCAAATAAGAAGTTAGCAACAGAATTAGAACTTTTCAGCTTTAGTATTTAGATACTGGAATAATGGATTAATAAGCTACATTAACTTTTAAAAAAATTTTTTTAGTTATAGATGGACACAATTCCTTTATTTTATCTTTTTATGTGGTGCTAAGGATCAAACCCAGGGACTCACATATGCTAGGCAAACACTCTACCACTGAGCTACAACTCCAACTGCTTAACCTTTGTTTTTTTATTTTAAACTTTTTAGTATAGAAATCTTAAATTAAAAATGAGCAATATAATAAATACCCATATATATATAACTATTATACAACTTTAGCAGTTATCAGCATTTGTCAGTGCTGTTCTGTCTTACCCCCTACATGATTTTTTTCCTTTTCAAAGTAAAACAAATCCTAGATAATTTTACCTATAAGCAATACAATATGAGCATTGATTGACTTTAAATTTGGCTGAATATTGCTATGTAGAGTACATTAGCATGAAATACTTTAATATATTTAGAGTAAGTAGTCCATTTTATACATAGTGACACTTAACAGTTATCAAGTATTTATCTACTTCTGTGGAAATAGAAAATTTCAGAGTACTGTTATGGTACAGAAGTATTTAATCACTAGAATATTTTCTTGAGTTACATCTATGTGACTTGTAGGAAGAAATTTAGCCAAGGGAACCAATGCAAACTTCTAGTGAGTACTGTTTTTGGAAAATAGGTACTTTTATGAATATCTATTTTAAACACATTTAAGAAATTTATAATAAAATATACATTTTCTAGTATGTCTTGGTATTTGTAGAGGAAAAGATATTCCTTCTCTTCTTAAACTACCTTAATAGGTGTCTAGTGGATATTTTTTCCTCACTTACAGAATTTTGTTCCTTCATCATGTCTTTTTCATTTGTATTCTTTTTTTCTCTGTCATCCTGTCAACCTACAGGTCTTCAAGTCTACCTTAGTAAAAACTACAAAAACAAGGTGGCACATGCCTATAATTCTAGCAGCTTGGGAGGCTGAGGCCAAAGGATCACAGGTTCAAAGCCAGCCTTAGCAACTTAGCAAGTCCCGAAGCAGCTTTGCAAGACCCTGTCACAAAATAAAACATAAAAAAAGCAGGAGTGGGAGGGGGCTGGGGAATGTGGTTCAGTGTTGTTAAGTACCCCTATGTTCAATCCCTGGTACAAAAACAAAACAACAACAACAAAAACAAAACAAAATTTTTCTTGATTTTTTTTTTTTTTTTTTGTAATAGCTGCCTATCTGAATACTGCTGCTGACCTTCTGTTGGCCTTGGGGAGAGGCCCAGATTCTTTAGTTTAGATAGAAGGTTCTCTCTCAGATACCTTTTCATTCTTACTTGCCATTTACCTCTTGGTGTTGATTTATAATAGTAGTTATAATAAGCTGGTCACACAAAAGGTCATCACATAAGTATATGATTTGTACACTAATATTTGACACATCAGAGTGTTAGAACTTTTCACATATCACTGCTCAATTCAATTCATCAAAATCTGCCAAATATTTAAATTTTCTACTTTGCAACAGCTACTGTTTTGTTGTCTCATTTGCTAATCCCTTGGGTATTTTGGACTATGAAATTCATTTGCTATTGAATATAATATCAGAAGAAATTAGAGGGATACTATGTACCTTAATATATAACTATTTTGTTTATCAGCAGTACTATAACATAAAAATTATCTGTTTATAATTTTCTGTGCTAAATGAGTTTAGGTTAAACTATTATCTAATTTTTTTTTAATTTGTCTTTTAGGGACAGTATGGAAATTACCAGCAGTGAAAAAGTACATACATTCCAATAGCCAGTATCTATTAGCAGCCATATTGTCACCTCAGCACTGTGGATACCTCCCTGTGAAGAATTCCTTCCATTCCATCTAGTTTTTGGAAAAACCTTGTGGATAAGTGGCTGTTTTATCATTAAGCAGCCTTTGTGGTTTAGTTGTAAAAAAAAAAGCTTTAGTAGCTCAAAAATACTCAGTTTCACATTTCTACTCTAGATGGCAACATTGGACAGAAAATGCAATGACATAGCCAATTTGCAGTGATTTCCAAACTGTTTCAAATGGACTGTTACAGACTGAAAGGTGTGAACAGCTTTGTATGTTTATGAAGGCTAAGGGAATTTAATACTTTTCCACAGATTCTTTTGTAAGGGGAAGAGGGAAATGTACACTTTTTACAGCAGCAATATTTTGTATATTATGTTTATTTCATGTGGTGAATATGCAAGGCGGTACACTACGCACTGGACAGAATCAGAAATCCTCTGTTAATGTGGATTAGAGTGTGGTAGATACTTGACTATGCTGGTCTCAAAATGGTGTACTATGAAGATAGAGGTGAGGGAAAAGACAAAGCACACCATATGTCCACTGCTAATGTTCTTATAGAGGAAATTCAAATCCCTTTTATCTGTCAGATAATCAAGGGCACTGTGATACAGTTTTGAGTAAAGAGACATTTTTTTAAAAGCCTTCCAGTTTTGTGAATTAAAACCTTTTTTATAAAGATCATTTATAATACTGTTTTAAAATATAAGGCAATAAGAATCACTTTATGTTGAATCTGAAGAGTCTTTGGTAATAGTTTCAGGTAAATGAAGTGGTAATCTTCTCCTAAAATAGCAATAACAGAAAGTTTTAAGTTTACCTTGTTTGAGTAATCAGGGAACTTAGAAAAGAATATCAAAACATTTTATAAATGATAACAAAGAGTCAGCATTGATCCAGTAATTTTATTTTTAAACATTAGAAAGATAATTGGTTTATATAACAAAATAGTTCAGGACACTTTCCAAATCTTTATTTTAACTTTCTTAACTGGAAATAATGCTGTTTATAAAGGGACACTTACATGTCCCCCCCCCCCCTTTTATGTTGGTTAATATACTACAGAGATGTTTAGGAAAATACTCATTAATGAGGTTTTTCTGATCTGTATTAAAAGCATAGAGGTTGCATTTTAGATCTCGTTTGTAAGCATGGCATATTTAATCATTATTTGAGATTGTCCTGTGCCTGATTATTTTAGCTAAATGCAAGGGTATTGCATTAGGCAAGAAAGCATGCATTGAGAAATTTCTAACCACAGTTATTTAAGCATAATCTGAAAATATCTAGCCCAAAGGTAAGTTACTATTTTCATCACAGTTGCCTATGCCCAGGGAATTAGATGTATTCTTTATAATTGAATTGGTTTTTCCCACTTCTAACTGGAAACAAAACAGAAGGGGTACCATAAATTTGAATAAGTAGAATATACTGTTCTCAACATTCTGTAATCAAAAGGAGGAATTTCTCTGTGTGTGTGTGTCTGTGTCTGTGTGTCTGTGTGTGTGTGTGAGAGAGAGAATGTGTTTTTTAAGGTAAGAATAGATTTTTTCCAACTTGGTCAGTAGAAAATGGACATCAAGTTTGAGCAGATAAAGCATGAACAGCCTTATTGTGATTGAAATGCTTGTAGGTTCTGTGCCAATTTTCCACCACTGTGTACTTTGTTGCTATTTAAAACTGTATCAACTCTAACAGAAGAATAAATTATTTGTGATTTTAATTTCCTCATTTGTTTCTTTAAATTAGATCTCTTTGACTCTCTTGCTTTGTCTAGAGACTGTGCTGTGGGTTTTTATATAAGTTAGTCCAGTATACACAGACTATATTTGTATTCTAAGACTTTATCAAAATTCTCTTGCCATGCCCAAGTTAATTAGAATTAACTGTTCAGTAATCAGTATGTTGTGTAGGTTGTTTGTTACAGAATTCTTTCTCTGAAAATGAAGTCCATGAGGCTATAATCAAGATGACTGAATTAGATAAATGAGTTGAAGAGACAAAATTGTACTGAACCCAACCTGGTGTAGATATGTTATCTCATTTGAAATAAGCTCAACTGACATTAAGAAATAATTTGTCTTGCCAACCCATCTTCTGTTGTCTTATTCTCCTTTTAATGGAAACTAAAATTGCAATTTTAATAAGCAGAATTTCCTCCAGGACTTTCTTCCTGGAGACTGGTGCATTTGCAAGGTTTAATTGTTTTATAACAGTCCTATTTCGTAAAAGTTTTTAATTGGTGGTGACAAAAATTGCCTTACTCCTTTGATACCTGGTAGGAAGAATAACTTTACCAGTGGCTTTCTACCAATTATAACATTTCTAAATAGTCTAAAACTTTCATTTTATCAAAATGTATTATAATGAATAAGTATCATACCCATCCCATCAATTTCTAGAAGCAAAAAGTTCTTAAGAAAAGAACAGGGTGATTATTGATAAAACATTTCAATTACTGTGTTCTAGTTCAGTAGCTTTATTCAGGCAGTACATCTTGGCTTTATTTATTTTTTCATATGGAGTGCTTCATGAATTTGCATGTCATCCTTGCACAGGTGTCATGATAATCTCTGTATTATGCTAGTTTTAATATATGTGCTGCCAAAGCAAGCACTAATTTTAATTTTTTTAATGGAATTTTCAAACACACTGAAGTGGAGACAATGGTATAATGAATCTCCAGATTCCAGTCACTCAACTTATTTACTCAGTAACTCATGGCCAATCTTCTGTTGTCTACACAAGATTCTACAAATTGAGGCAAACACTATATTATTTAATCTCTAAATATTTCAGTAAAGATATCTAAAAGATAAATATTTTAAAAAACAGATGAACAAAACAAAATCTCCTTGGACTGTAAAGACTCTTTATTAGTCTTTTGAAATTCTGCATTTTCAGTTTTAAAAATTTTGATTTAGAAACCCATCTTAAGAATCCATACTTATAAACTGCTACCTTTTCTTTCATTTAAAAAAAGTAACTCCTATTAAATAAAAGATTAATAGAAACATTGTATAAAAAGTAACATTTTTCATAATGACATTCCTTAAAGGTTTGGGACATTTTTTCCAACTTTATTTGAAGCACTTAAGCCAACACATGTTAGGTTTGTTTTTTTTTTTTAAAGGAATTGTAACATACATACTATTTTGTAGCTCCTTTTTTCTTTTCTTTGTTTTTTTTTAGCCTAGAAATATCTTAAGTGTTCCCTATTTCTGTATTGTTTCTATTTTGCTTCTATTTTTTTCCCTTGTTTTCTTCTTCTTCTTTTTACACAGGTTCTTACTGTGTGTTGCCCAGGCTAGCCTCAAATTTGTTATCCTCCCATTTCAACCTCCTAAGTAGCTGGGATTACAGGCATGTGCCACTGCACTTGACTTGCCTCTCATTTTTCATTATTGCAAAAACAAAGTTTTCATATACTGTCTGGCATGGGTTTGTTTGTTTGTTTGTTTGTTTTTTGGTATGCTTTTAGAATATTTCTATACAGTACATTTCTAACATGCTAGGTGCAATGCTATATGCACATTTTAAGAAGTGTCAGCATAAAAGGTACATCCTTACCAATTAGTATTTATAATTTTAGTAGATTTTTAAAAAATGTTCTCTGAACTTAATTACATTTGATTTATTTGAGAATTGAGCATTGTTTCAAGTGCCTAATGACACTTTACTTTTTGTTTTGCAGTGCCTTTTAAAGTCCTTTATCCATTACTCTGTTGTGATGAGAAAAAAATTTTGTACACACATGCACAAATACCCATTTATGAAACTGTATATGGCTTTATATGCACACATCAGTTCTTTGTCTGTTTTGTCCATTATTTTTCCCCATGCTATGTTTATTAAAAACTGACAAATAAAACTTGCACAAAAAGTATCCTAAGTCATTTATCACTTTCAAACAGTAACCATGAGATACATTATCTCCCAGGGCACCTTCTTCCTCTTCCACGGCCGCATCCTCTTCCTCTGCCTTGGCCTCGGCCTCAGCCTCTTACTGCAACAGCTTCCCTTTTCTTAGATTTCACCTTAGGTTCAACATCCACAAGTAGTGTATCCAGAGGTAAGCTGTCTGGTAGAATAAAGTATCGAATATTATTTCCCCGAATGTGCAAATGTTTCCAGCTGTACAGGTTCTCTGTTCTGCAGGGTCATTTTTACAGCTTTAAGATGTATATTCATGCTTGATAACTACACCTATAATTGTTGCATGGACCTATGTTCTATTCTTCAATGGTTACAGTTTCATGACTCAACTTCATAAAAAAGTCTCATGAACTTTATCCTAGCAGCACTGTTAGCCATTTGGTCTGAAAGTGCACAGTGTCAGACAACCAAAGACCTACCAACTAAGAGTTAGGATGGCTGGAAATGCCTACTCCGGAGGCTGGTCTGTTTGTTATTTTTAAAACTGGTTGTGATGTCTGTAGTATATGTAATATATCAAAGTTTTAAGATTTTATATAGTAAAAATTGTGTTACTTGCAACCTCCCTAACTTAGAAATTTATAAAAATATTTTTCATATTTGCTTCCATTTTTGTAAAATCTTACATACATAGTATGATTAGAGCATTAGTTGTTTTCCTAGCTGGGTAACCAGTTGTTTAAACACCATTTATTGAAAAAAAAAAACATATTTCTTCCAGTGATTCGAGATGCCTTTATATAAAAAAATTAAGACATGTTTTTTTTATTCTGTTTCAAAGACCAGTTAAGTTCATTTAAGCATAACTACTTAATTGCCATAAAGTCGTGTTGGCCCCCCACAAGGTTTTTTAAAAAAAAAAAACAAAAAAAAACAATGACTGGCTTCTTAATAGTAAGATAATTATTAATATGTGTTTTTGTATAGAATGACTAGAATCTCTTGGAGATTTTTGCTTGAAATTTAGAAGTTCTTTAATTTTTTGTGCCCTGCTAATTATCTGTAGGTGCCCAGAAGTATCTCTATCGAATAACTAAGGGGGAAAAAATCAATAGAAAAGCTTATTTTATTGTTTACAAATTCAAGTCTCTGAAATAGACAATGCAATATAATTTTCACTAATGCATTAAAAACCTTTAAGTAGGATGACTAATTTAGTGTGTGATCTAGAGAACTTTTGAAAACAAATGGGGGAGTGCTTCATACACCCATAAACCTGTGTATGTATACACAAACATACACTTAGATGTGTATATATTATTATATATGTTCCATATATGGATAAATGTGTGTATTTCTATTTTTGTTTTCCTGATAGAGATCCATAGTTCAAGAACTTAGATATGTGAGTAATACGTTTATGTTCAGGTTGTAATCTTTAAATGTCACAACATACTGAGGGGTTTTTTAGTACATTTTTAAAAATAATGCTAAAATAGGTGAATAAGAAATTCTTAATATTCTGAGAAGGTTTTTAAAAAATCATTTCTTGTCTATTAGGGAATACTAATCCCCCCATATTATTATTATTTTTAAAATAACCCTATCTGTATTTTGGGGAAGTACATGGCTATTTAGCTCGAGACACTTAACATCCTCTTTAGCAGCTATGTAAGCTGCAGTGATGTGTGTAGCCTCTAGATCTCATTCTTAAAGGTGTGGTCCATTTGCTCTCTTCCATTTCTTTTTTTTTTTTTTTTTTTTTTTGGTACTAGAGATTGAACTCGGGCATTCGACCACTGAGTCACATCCCCAGCCTTATTTTGTGTTTTATGTAGAGACAGGGTCTCACTGAGTTGCTTAGTGCCTCGCTCTTGCTGAGGCTGGCTTTGAACTCGTGATTCTCCTGTCTCAGCCTCCCTAAGTGCTGGGATTACAGGCTTGAGCCACCGCACCTGGCTTCTCTTCCATTTCTTATGGTCTGGAAGTGCTTGTAGGTAAAACCAGAAATCCCCAGAATGGTCTCAAAGACCAGTCTTCTGCTTATCAGCTTGGACTTTGACATGGGAGAGAGAACACTTCTATCTTATTAAATAATTTAATAATTATTAAATAATTTGTTATAGCAACAGAGCCTGTACCTCTAATATAAGGTCATAAAGTAGATGGCCAGTTCAGACTATCCTATGACATACTCTGGGTGGAATCATATTTTTCATCAGTGACGAGTTAGTATATTATGTGTGAAGTATGCTTTATAATCATTCATATTCTTGACTAATGAAGTAAACAATTTTTTGATACTTTAAGATCATCCCATGCTTTCCATCATTTGAATATATTGGAATGCCATATTTAATAACACTAGATTTTGTTAAGTATTGGTAAAATTATACCCAACATTTATAATCTTACTGGTATCTATCTAGTTACAAATTTTGTAAATAACATGTTTTCTTTACACTGATATTGCATCTCAATACAATCAGAATGGCAATGACCAAGAATATAAACAGCAATAAATGTTGGTGAGGATGTGGGGGAAAAGGCACATGCATACATTGCTGGTGGGACTGCAAATTGGTGCAACCACACTGGAAAGCAGTATGGAGATTCCTCAGAAAACTTGGAATGGAACCATCATTTGACCCAATCATCCCACCCCAGATCTTAAAATATATAGATATTTTATAAAATATTATATAAAATATATCCAAAGGAGCTGGGTGGGTGGCGCAAGCCTGTAATCCCAGTACTTAGGGAGGCTGAGACAGGAGAATTGCAAGTTCAAAGCCAGCCTTAGCAACAGCGAGGCGCTAAGCAACTCAGTGAGACCCTGTCCCTACATAAAACACAAAATAGGGCTGGGGATGTGGCTCAGTGATAGTGTGCCCGAGTTCAATCTCCAGTACCAAAAAAAAAAAAAAAAAAATATATATATATATATATACACACACACATGTCCAGTACAAAAAAAAATGTATATATGTATGTGTGTGTGTATGTATACATATATATAATCTCCAAAGGACTTAAATCAGCATACTACAGTGATATAGCCACATAAATGTTTATAGCAGCTCAATTCACAATAGCTAAGCTATGGAACCAACCTAGGTGCCCTTCAACAGATGAATGGATAAAGAAGCTGTGGTATATATACACAATGGAATATTACTCAGCCTTAAAGAATGAAATTATGGCATTTGCAGGTAAATGAATGGAACTGGAGAATAGTGTGCTAAATGAAATAAACCAATCCCAAAGAACCAAAGGCTGAATATTTTCTCTAATATGCAGATGCTAATTCACAATAAGAAGGTGGAGAATAGAGGTATTTTAGAATAGAGAGGAGTGAAGGGAGGGAAGGGTATATGGGGGTAGGAATGGTAGAATGAATCAGACATTACCCTATGTGCATATATAATTACATGACCTGTGTAACTCCACATCATGTACAACCACACAAATGAGAAGTTATACCCCATTTATGTATGATGTGTCAAAATGCATTCTATTGTCATGTATAACTAATTAGAACAAATAAATATATTAAAAAATAACATGTTTTCTATTGTTTTATGGAGAATTGTATAGGACCTCATAAAATTTTAGGTTTTTCACTCTATTTTCTGTTACTTTAGTCTGTTTAGTCTGTTCCTTGAAAGGAACAGAAAAGGAACTAAAAAGGAACCTTAGTCTGTTCCTTTTTTTGTTTGTTTTTTGTTTTGCTGAGTGTTTCTTGCTGTTTCCTAAATTTCCTGGCTTTTGTTATTGACATGTACTTTGATTCTATATTATGTACCAACTTTTCTTTGGGGGAAAAAAAGACATAACAAAACATTTTGATTTTACACCTATAGTGGTTCTAATTATTCAGCTTGGGTCATGTAAAGAACGTGATGTCTACAGATATAGCAGTATTATCAATGGAAGGATATTTTGGAATACTGTCATATTGTTCTATTCACACGATCAAGTTTTGTATTTTTAGGACTCTGATATCAGTGAACCAAATATTGTTTATAGCTATCAGATTTTACCTGCCTTTCTGTCAGTACATCTATACCAGGGAATTATGTCTGTTAATGCTTAGTAAATTAAGAGTAAAGAAGTATAGTTGTGGCTTTCTTTTCAGTACTAATATTCTACCCAAAGAAATCCTATTTCCTGTTCATTAATTTCAGTATTCCTTTCTTTCCCAAGATCTCACTTCACAGCAAGCTTTCATACTTGAAGCTCTACATGTTAGTTCTCAATCCTCATTCCCACATAAACACAACCATTTTGAAAACATGAACTGATATTAATTACCCCCTTGGCACCAAAAAGTCAGGATTTCCTGATGCGGCACGCTAATGTAAAATGCATTAGTGCAAACGCTGGCTCCAAGGGGTAATACTCTCTAAATAAACACAGCAATGTTTTTCTTTATTCACGACTCTCAGGCTATTCTGAAAGTCATTCATCCTCCACACCCCCCCAAAAAGCGATTTGAGTTTTAATAAGTTATAACTGGATTTTCATAAGAAGGAATTGAGTTCCAAGCTGCAAATCATTGGCACTTAACTCTTTTTGGTTTAGTGAAAGAAAATCTACCTAAATTTTCCAGTGATTAAATGGCTTTGAACTATAATTTGCCCTAGTCCATTGGAAGATAACAGTTTATGTTTAATCATTATTATCACTAAAAATGTGTTGTACATCTTGATTTAATATATGTTTTTGGAATTAGAGTAAGAAAGCCAGGTACTGAAAACCAGAAAGTGTGTGCATGGGTGTTTTGGTTGGTTTGGGGGTATGTGTATGTCTATTTGAATATTTCATACAGATTTTCTGATTAAGAAGGCATTGTTTCATGCTTGGATGTACTTCTCCAAACATATAACTCTTGCTGCTACCACTACTACTTCTAGAAAAAACCAAAACCAGAGAATCAAGCTAGAGAAACCAGGCTCTAAAGCTAAGCGTATCTGTGGATCAAAAATGTAATAAAAATATAAATTGGTGAGTGAAGTTGAAACCATGGGTTTCCTGGGTTATAGTTTAGAAGCTCGCGGTGGCACTTGAGAAACTAGCTTCCATGGAGTAATAGGGAATAAAAATATTACACAAAGTCAGCAACTGGAGCAAAGTCTGTTTTAAGGCAGGAGCTGAAATGTGACTCACGGTTTTCTCCTTTTTAGCAGGAAGCATTCAAAAAAGGAAAAATCTGTTTTTGGCCTTGTTTCGAGGGAGCTGAGCATGATGTTGCTAGAAGATAGAAATATTTAGACTTGATCTAGAACTGAATCAAGCTATTTTGAAGTGTGGTCTTAGGTATAATTAGAAGAACAGGAAGTTCTTAAAATCATAGAAGAACAGGAAGTTCTCAAAGATTTGGTTCTATACTTGGTTTAGAATCCATTGGGACAAATGGAAGTACAGAAGGAAAGAGGAAGAGTGGAAAAGACACAAAGAAAAAAGACAAAACCTTGAAGCCCATTAGCCAATTTTTCAAAATTATATCAATAAACTCATTTAGTAGAACATGTATTTACACCATGTGAAATCCATTCATTCACATAGATCTAACAGATCTGAAATCAGAAGCAAATGAAACAACAGGTATATATAAAATCCACCTAGAAATATAACAAGTGAAAAATAGAGCCATTAAAATATGCTCAATTGGTGTACTTAGAATTGGACTCAGTTGAAGAGAAAATTTGTGAATTAGGTAATTAGTGTGAGAAACTGTCCCATACTAGAGCACCAAGAAACATTTGGAAGTATATGTAGGAACAATATTAGAGATATGAAAGTGAATGCAGGGTTTTAATGTGAGATCTCCAGAAAAAAAATGGAGAGATTGGTAGAAAATCAAGATATTAACAAAAGCTGACATTTTCCCACAACTAAAGTAACAATGCACAGATTTTAAATTCACAGTAGTCCAATCAGGACAAATACATACGAGTACAATTCATACCCAGACATATTAGTGTTTGGGGTGGGGGTGGGGAATCTAAAAACCTACTTGAAAG
Source organism: Geosciurus inauris (assembly GCA_004024805.1). NCBI lineage: Eukaryota > Metazoa > Chordata > Mammalia > Rodentia > Sciuridae > Geosciurus > Geosciurus inauris. Next base: position 35,668 of record PVHX01005378.1, on the reverse strand, counting down.
GCAAGGCACATTACCTGTAAAAAAAAGAAAATTTAGACAGAAGAATTCTCTGCATCAAAAGACATGATAGAAAGAAAAATATATGATAGTTAAACACTGAAGGAAAATAAGTCAGTTTAAATGTGAAACCTAACTAAAGTATAATTTTAGAGTGAGGTCAAAATAAAATGTTTTCAGGTTTACAAAGATCAAGAGAATTATCATCCACAGAAGACATCCTTAAGGGGGGCAAAAATCCAGAAGGGAAGTGCAGGATGTAAAAAGGAATATAAATTATACAAAATTTGTCCAATATAATTATTGAGAGGAAACACCTTTTTTTAGGTGGAAGGAAAAGGTAAAGTTAATGTGATAGGTAGATTGCATTCATGGCCTCAATTTTTTACCCCTAGAAATCCACACACCATTGTCATTGCAATTTGCTCATAAGAAACAGATTCCCACTGGCCATTGGGAATGTGACTTGCTGTGGCCAATAGGATAGTAACATGTGAAAGTACTTAAGCAGTTTTGTTTTTACTCTCGTTCCTTACCTTTGCCCGGGAAATCTGCTCAGGCTAATCTGCAGGAGGAATGTGAGAAATATATAGGGCAAAGCTGAGTTGACACACCAGCACAAGCCAACTCTTGATCAAAACAAGCAGAGCCACCCAGACAACCATCCAGATGACCACAGATTCATAAGCAAGCCCAGCTCAAATCAACTAGATTCTACAGACTCTGAAGCTAAACAAATGTTTATTGTTGTAAAGCCACCGATTTGTGTGTTTCTTTGTTATGCCGTGCTATTATAGTCATAAAGAGCTGATCCATTAACAAGGTGCTATGACAAGATAGGAAGCAAGATAAATGAATAGGTTGTAAAGTGCTAAAGATTTTTTATGGTCAAGACTCAGAAGTCAGAAAAACTAGACTTTTTTGGAAATTTTTCAGGTAAAATAACCAGGGTAATGTTAAAACTATTAATATAAAAATGTAGAAGTCATTAAAAGAATACATATACAATTCAGAAATGTATGCTCAGAAAAGAAAGGGGTGGTGGGGGAGAGTGACTTCATGCTTGTGATCCCACTTCATGCTTGTGATCCCAGCAGCTCTGGAGGCTGAGGAAGATGAAAGCATCAAAAGTTCAAGGCCAGCCTCAGCTTGGTGAGACTGTCTCAAAAAAAAAAAAAAAGTTTTCTTAAAAGGTCTGCAAAGAACCAATAAAATAAACAATAAGTGTTTGAAGAGGTAAATATGTTTAACCTGACTTAAACATTACTCATTGTATACATGTATCAAACATTACATGGTACCCCATTAATATGTACAACTCTTCCATTTTTATGGATCATTTAAAAATACAATTTAAATAAAACAAAACAAAAAGTCCTGGGGAAGTAGCTCAGTGATAGAGTACCCTAGGGTTTAATCCCCTAGCTGAAAAAGAAAGGGGGGGGCGGAGGGGAAATGTATTCATTCAATGAAAGGAACGATTAAAGGAAAGGGGCAAAGGAGGTTAAAAAATATAAAAGATAGATTACATTTAAATACATCAGTAGTTACAAATTAAACTGGTTAAACTCACTTATTGAAAGACTTTAAATTGGGGTAACACAACTTGCTTATTAAGAGGTATTTATCAAACAAAAATACAGAAAACAGATACAGATATATTAATTTTAAAGTATACTTTAAAGCCAAAGCATTAAAATGAATAAAGAAGAATCTTAAACAATAATACACAGAAAAAACATTTAAGATATACCTTTGGGCTGTATAAAGCAAAAACAGAATTGCCAATAAAAATTTAAAACTGAAGTCACAATGATCCACGTAGAGCAGAAACAGTTAAAACAGGCAAAATATTAATAGTATAGAACAGTTCTATACCATTTCTATGTTATAGAAGTTTCTATATTATAGAAATTCTATTTGGAATTATAGATATACAGTCTCATGGAATCTTAAATTTCCTAGTAACTACATTTAAAAATACAGAAACAGAAACACTTCATTTTAATACATTTTATTTAACCCAATATATCCAAAATGCTATTTGTTTTTTTTTTTTAATATTTTTTTAATTGTAGATGGACACAATGCTTTATTTTATTGCTTTGTACGTGGTGCTGAGGATCGAACCCAGGGCCTCATGCATGCGAGGCAAGCGCTCTACCGCTGAGCTACAATCCTAGCCCGCCAAAATGCTATTTCAACATGTAAATTTATGAGACATTTTGCTTAATTTTTTTCATAGGAAGTCTTAGAAATCTGGTTTGTATTTTATGCTTTCAGCTTATCACTAGCAACATCTTACATGCTCGGTAGCGGGGGCCAGTGGAGGAGGCATATTGGCTATCACTGGTGCAGAAAATCAAATAAATATAAAAACCTGTACCTGACAGTACACAGTCTTTTCAAGTACATGTGATATTTTACAAAATTGACTTTGTGTTTATTTACAAAAGAAGTCTAATCAAAATTCAAAGAATATTATACAAATGACTTTCTCTGACAATGGCATATGTGCTAGGAACTTTCAAAATTTATTAAAGAACTTGTGGTTAAAGGAAAAATCACAGTAGGAATATATAAAATTTAGAAATGAGCTACAATAAAAGTTCTTTATCAAAACTACCTATAGTCGACAATAGTGCACACTTAAAATTTTAAGAGGGAGGGAAATAAAAGAAATGCAGATACTATAGTTCTTAGAAGTAAATTGATAATTTTAAATGCCTTTATTTAAAAAAATCCAACTCAGGAATGTAGATAAGCCAAAGTTAAAAGTAGATAAAACTAAAATATTAGAAAAATGTTTTGAAGAAAATAATAGAAATTAATAAAATTTAAAAATTAAAGGATCACTAAAAAGAACCAAAAGCTGTTTTTACAAAATAAAAATAAAACCCATAGGTTGATCCAGAAAAAGTGTTAACACACATGAGTCTTAGTCCATTTGGACTACTGTAACAAAATACCGATAACTGGGGACTTAGGAAAAACAGAAATTTATTTCTCACAATTCTGGAGCAGGAAAGTCCCAGATATGGTGTATGCAGGTTTGGTGTCTGGTGAGGTTCCCTGTCCTGGTTCATAGAGGGTGCTTCTCCTATGTCGTGGCATGCATGAGTCCTTATATGATAGAAGGGATGAGAGAGCTGTCTGAGATCTCTTTTATAAAAACTGATTACTCCCATTCTTGAGAAAGCCTTCAGTATCTCATCACCTCCTAGAGACACTGCCTTTTAATACCATCATCCTAGTGATTACAATTCAACATGTGAATCTGGAGGCGGGATGGGAGGGAACATTCAGAGGATAACATTCCATTCCCCAGCCCCACTCAAAATTCATGTCCTCATTTGCAAAATACATTCACTCTATCTACATAGTCCTAAAAGTCTTAACTCATCCCAGCATCAACTTTAAAACCTAAATCCAAAAGCTCATTTAAATATCATCTAAATCAGATGTGGGTGAGACCCAAGCTATAATTCATCCTGATGCAAATTACTGTGAGCCTGTGGAATCAAAAACAAGTTATAGCTTCCAAAATGCTAGGGCAGACCTAAGGTAGATATTCCCATTCTAAAGGGGAGAAACGGGGAAGAAGAAAGGGGTAAATGATCTCAAGCAAGTTTAAAGCCCAACAGGACAAACAATGTTAAATCTTAAATTCTCAGAATAATCTCTGAATCAAAAGTCTAGCCTTGGGCTGGGATTGTGGCTCAGTGGTAGAGTGCTTGCTTCACATGTGTGAGGCACTGGGTTTGATCCTCAGCACCACATAAAAAATAAAGATATTGTGTGTCCATCTACGACTAAAAAAAAATTTTTTTAAAAGTTCAGCCTTCTGGACACCCTGGGCAAAGGTTGGCACCTGGAGTTTCCTGGCTGCCCTGCCGGCACAAGTGTACTGAATGCTGCCACCTGCAGCTCTCCTGGGTTATAACTGGTTTGTAGTTGGATGCCTGTGGCTTTCTAGGGCTGGAACTGCAAAGCTGATGGCTGTACCATTCTGGGATTGTAGGTGTGGCAGTTAAAATAAGCAGTTTTAGGGAGGGAAAAGAGAGTATGACTATATGTGTGCTGTTTTATTCAGTTTTTTTTTTCACTGATGTAACCAAAAGACCTAACCAGAACAATTTTAGAGGAGGAAAAGTTTATTTGGGGGCTCAGAGTTTCAGAGGTCTCAGTTTATTCGTGGCTGACTCTATTCCTACTGGCCTGAGGTGAGGCGGAACATCATGGCAAAAAGGTGTGGTGAAGGAATACAGCTCAGAACGCAGCAATCAGGAAGCAGAGAGAGACTCCCCTCACCACGGATAAAATGTACAACCCAAAGGCACGCCCCCACCAGGGACCCATGTCCCCCAGCTACACTCTACCTGCCTACAGTTAACCATCCAGTCTATCCCCATCAGGATATTAATTCACTGATGAGGTTAAGATGCTCATAACCCAATATTTCATCTCTGAGCCTTCCTGCATTGACTCACCCATGAACTTTTTTGGGGGGATACCTCAAATCTAAACCATAGCATGCTATATATTCTAAATATTTGCTAAAGATGTACATAAATGAACCGTATGACAAGTATGACCTAATATTTGCTGTTAATATTATAAGATATGAATAGTTGTGGTATACCATGTGGTCTCTGGTTCTTTTAGAAGCCATAAGTAGACTTGGGAATCAACACTGAGTTCTTTGATCACCTACAGCTCTTTTATGAATTTCCTCCATGCCTAAAGGGAGTCTGCGTCAGCTTCCCAAAGGCAGGGAATTTTTTGTATACTGGCGGTCACAACGCCTAGAATGATGCCCAGTATGTAATGGGAGTTCCATAGGTTATGAATTATGATGACTACAGATACTTAAGATTCTTGTATTAAGAATTAAGTAGTAAAATAGATGGGCTACAGGTAAGTTAGGACTTTAACCCAGATGCACTGTACTTGATCTTAATTGCAAAATCCCAACCTGCTCTGAGATCATTTTGCTACAAAACCTGGCCTGACCCTTGGTGAGGCTCTTTTTACAGCTCGTCTTTATCTAGCTCAGATTCTCCTGGAGATGCCAGGTGATATACTGTATCTGCACATGTCTGGCTTCAAGAGATTTGCATAAGGGATTGTGAATCTGTGTACATGTCTATCCTGAAGCTCTATAACAGAAGGATTATATTTTGAGTAGGCCAGGAGTAGTGGCCTGGTCATAACAATGATTCACTAATGAATTATAGCATTGCAACAATGTTATGTTTATATAAGGAAAAGCATAGCTAACTTTCCCCTTGTTAATAAGAAAGTCTCCTTGGTGGAAGATATTGTGGTATGAAGATGGAAGAATGATGACTTTGAGGATAATCTTTCCTTTCTTTGGTCTCTAATACTCTTTAGCCAGAGGTCAATCATTAGAATCCTACATGCTAGGAGAGCCTGTGCTGCTTTGTTCTTTCGCCAGCAGAGCCCACTACATGATACATAGAATGGTCTCATCGTCATGAAATTCCTTCTGCCTCCCCACATCCCATATCTTTCATAACCGTTGCTATGGGCCAGTCCAGCCTTAACAATGCTTCTTCTATTTCCCAGCATTCTTACTTCCCTCTATATAATCCTCCCCAAATGTTCTGTTACATTCCTGGTGGCTTTCTTTACTGCATAATAGTCACTCAACCATGTTCATTAAAGCTGCCTGTTAAACAAGATTTATTTATTTATTTATTTATTCATTCATTCATTCATTCATTCATGCCAGGGATTGAACTCAGGGGTACTTGACCACTGAGCCATATCCCCAGCCCTATTTTTGTGTTTTATTTAGAGACAGGGTCTCACTGAGTTGCTTAGTGCTTCGCTGTTGCTGAGGCTGGCTTTGAACTCAACAATTCTCCTGTCTCAGCCTCCCAAAGTGCTGGGATTACAGCCACCGCACCCAGCTAACATGTTTCCTTTTTAACCTTTTATGGTTTCTAAGAATTTCCAGGTTCCATGGTAGACAGTTTCCTTTCATTTGGGGTGATGGGCTTCTGCTCTGGCATGTGTGATTATTAGCAGTAATTTCTCCTCTTCTGTTACTTCCCCCCATCCCCCATGTCTAATCCAGTGAACTTCCACTCCCCCCTGCCTGCTGCCTATTGTGAATCAGCATCCACATATCACAGAGAGCATTTAGCCTTTGATTTTTTGGGACTGGCTTCTTTCACTTGGCATGATAGTCTCCAGTTCCATCCATTTACTGGAAAATACCATAATTTTATTCTTCTGAATGAAAGGCTCAGTTATATTCCATGTGTATATATGCCACATTTTCTTCATCCATTCATCTACTGAAGGGCACCTAGGTTGGTTTTATAGCTTAGCTATTGTGAATTGATGAACATTAACGTGTCCACATCACTATACTATGCTGATTTTAAGTCATTTGGGTATATGTGGAGGAATAGGATAGCTGAATCAAATGGTGGTTCCATTCCAAGTTTTCTGATGAATCTCCATATTACTTTCCAGAGTGGTTACACCAATTTGCAGTTCCACGAGCAATATATTAGTGTACATTTTCCCCCACATCCTTATCAACATTTATGGTTACTTGTATTCTTGATAATTGCAATTCTGACTGGAGTGAGATGAAATCTCAGTGTAGTTTTGATTTGTGGTTCTTTAATTGCTAGTGATGGTGAACATTTTTTCATATATTTGTTGACCAATCATATTTCTTCTTTTGTGAAGTGTCTGTTCATTTACTTTGCCCATGTATTGATGGGGTTATTTGTTTTCTTAGTGATAAGAATTTTTTAGTTCTTTATATATACTGGAGATTAATGCTGTATGAGGTGCAGGTGGCAAAGAATTTCTCCCATTCAGTAGGCTCTTGCTTCATGTTCTTGAATGCTTTCTTTGCTGTGAAGAAACTCTTTAGTTTGATACCATCCCATTTATTGAATCTTGATTTTATTTCTTGTGCATTAGGAGTCTTGTTGAGGAATTTGTCTAGTATGAGATAACTGCATTTATGTGGGTTTGTCTTTGTGTACCATTGGTCATCATGTCTGTTTTGGTGTCAATACCATGCTGTTTTTGTTACTGTAGCTCTGTAATATAATTTAAGGTCTGGTGTTGTGATGCCTCCTGCTTCTCTTTTCTTGCTGAGAATTGCTTTGGCTATTCTGAGTCTTTTATTTTTCCAAATGAATTTCACGAGTGCTTTTTCTATTTTATGAACAATGTCATCAAAACCTTAATAGGAATTGCATTAAATTTGTATAGTGCTTTTGGTAGTATGGCCATTTTGACAATATTAATTCTGCCTATCCAAGAACATGGGAGATCTTTCCATCTTCTAAGGTCTTCTTCAATTTTTTTCTTTAGTGTTCTGTAGTTTTCATTGTAGAGTTATTTCACCTCTGTTTTTAAATTGATTCCCAAATGTTTTATTTTCTTTGAGCAATTGTGACATATATATATATATATATATATATATATATATATATATATATATGCACATATCTTAGATTTGTTTATTGCCTGTTTCTCCCACTAGAGTGTAAGCTTCATGAAGACAGGGGTTTTGTTTCCTTTATATATAGTTACAGTCATTGTGCCCAGAACAGTGCCTGGCACATACCAATGAATTCAATGACTATTTACTGAATGCATGAATGAATATCTAGAAAGGAAAACTCTCCTCCCCCATTCCTTTTATTTTGACTTCACTTTCTTATTTTGGTTGATCATATGTATTGGCTTTGGTTTTTCAAGCCATTAAGAAAGTTTTGTAACTTAATGCAGAAATATTTCTTTCTACTACTTATTTTCTTGTAGTACTAGAATAGTCTCTACTTCTATGCATGAACATTTAGTAGTTCTTTCTGATTTTTAAAGACTACTTAGCTAAGTTTTTTTTTTTTTAATTCTGTCTACTTTTTCTGCTGATTCTATTACTCTGACACTATGTGTAGTATTCAGTGCTTCTTGGTAGATCTGAATCTCTTGATGTCCTTTTGTTTTGTTTTAATAATCTTTAGTTTCCTCTGTAATTTTAAAAAATAAATTCCTAAGCAGAATGTTTTAAAACATATTTAAAGATGTATAAGCTGGGTGCAGTGGTGCAAGCCCGTAATCCCAGCACTTAGGGAGGCTGAGACAGAAGAATCAAGAGTTCAAAGCCAGCCTCAGCAATGGCTACATGCTAAGCAACTCAATGAGACCCTGTCTCTACATAAAACACAAAATAGGGCTGGGGATATGGCTCAGTGGTTGAGTGCCCCTGAGTTCAATACCCAGTACCAAAAAAAAAAAAGGCACATAAAGAATGTAATCTCTCCTCTATAGTCCCTCGAGATAACCAATAGTAATGGGATTTTTTATTTTGAGACAGTCTTGCTAAAGTGCTTAGAGCTTTGCTAAGTTGCTGAGGCTGGTCTCGAACTTGCAATCTTCCTGCCTTATCCTTCTAAGATGTTTGACAGTTTTCTCTAGTTTCATACAGATATACAAATATTACATTTGTGTTTATTTTTCAAATAAGTAATACTATGTGCATTACATATTACTGTGTGGCTTCTTTTAAAAATATTTTTATTGATGTATTGATGAGTAGTAAACACTGTGTCATCACCTCTTGTTATTTCATGCTGTGGATCCCTCCTTTCTCAAATTGCTTTCCTCTGTGAGCTCCTTTGACCACCCTCTCTCTGGATCCCATTTCGACCTCTCCATCTGCTATTTGTCACCTTCTCCTCTTGTGCTCTTTTTACTGCCTGCCTTTTAAAAGGTGGCATCCTCCAAAGTCTCATCCTCAGCTACCTTCTCTTACCTTTTTTGCACCAATGTTCATCAGGGATATGGATCTGAAGTTTACTTTCTTTGATGTGTCTTTGTCTGGTTTTGGAATCAGGGTGATATTAGCCTCATAGAATGAGTTTGGAAGGGTTCCCTCCTTTTCTATTTCATGGAACAATTTGAGGAGTGTTGGTATTAATTCTTCTTTGAAGGGCTTGTAGAACTTGGCTGAGAATCTGTCTGGTCCTGGGCTCTTCTTGGTTGGTAAGCTTTTGATGGCTTCTTTTATTTCCTTGCTTGAAATTGATCTTTTTAAGTTGTGTATGTCTTCCTGATTCAATTTGGGCAGATCATATGCCCCTAGAAATTTGTTGGTGTCTTCGGGATTTTCTATTTTACTAGAGTATAGATTTTCAAAATAGTTTCTAATTATCTTCTGTATTTCAATAGTGTCTATCATGATATTTCCCTTTTCATCTCAAATTTTAGTAATTTGAGTGTTCTCTCTCCTTCTTTCATTAGGGTAGCCAAGAGTTTATCAATTTTATTTGTTTTTTAAAAGAACCAGCTTTTTATTTTGCCAATTTTTTGAATTGTTTCCTTTGTTTCAATTTCATTGATTTCAGCCCTGATTTTAATTATTTTCTGTCTTCTACTTCTTTGGGGGTTGATTGGTTCTTCTTTTTCTAGAGCTTTGATATGTAACGTCAGATGGTGTATTTGTTGACTTTTTCTGCTTTTAATGAATGAGCTCAATGCAATGAACTTTCCTCTTGACACAGCCTTCATAAATGTCCCAGAGATTTTGATATGTTGTAAAAGAGTTCTCATTTACCTCTAAGAATTTTTTATTTCCTCTCTGATGTCTTCTGTTATCCATGCATCATTCAATAGCATATTATTTAGTCTCCAAGTGATGAAATAGCTTTTATTTTTTGTTTTATCATTGATTTCTAATTTCATTCCATTATGGTCTGATAGAATGAAGGGTAGTATCTGTATTTTTTTATTTTCTAAGAGTTTGCTTTGTGGCATAACATATGGTCTATTTTAGAGAAGGATTCGTGTGCTGCTGAGAAAAAGTGTATTCACTGGATGGATGAAATATTCTGTATAAGTCCGTTATTCTAAATTAGTGATTGTATTATTGAGTTCTATGGTTTGTTTAGTTTTTATTTGGAAGACCTGTCCAATGGTGAGAGAGGTGCATTAAAGTCACCTAGTATTATTGTGTTGTGATCTATTTGATTCTCAAAATTGAGAAGGATTTGTTTGATATACATGGATGCTCCACTGTTTAGGGCATAGATATTTATGATTGTCATGTCTTCTTGATGCATGTTTCCCTTAAGCAGTATTAAATGTCCTTATTTATCCCTTATGTTTTTGGTTTGAAGTCTACTTTTCTGATATGAAGATGGAGACCCCTGCTTGTCTATGTTGTCCATTTGAGTGGTATGTTTTTTCCCATCCTTTCACCTTCAGTCTGTGGATGTCTTTTTTATATGAGATGAGTCTCTTGAAGACAATATATTGTTGGGTCTTTTTTTAAAATCCAATCTACTGGTCTATGTCTTTTGATTGATGCGTTTAGGCCATTAACATTCAGGGTTATTATTTAAATATAGTTTATATTCCCATTCATTTTGGTTTATTTTTGGTTTTTAACTTGATTTGGTTTCTCCTTTGATTGACTTTTCCTTTAGTGTAGTCTCTCCTTTTGCTGGTTTTCACTGTTACTTTTCATTTCCTCCTCAGGAAATATTTTGCTGAGAAAGTTCTCCAGTGCAGGCTTTCTCATTGTAAATTCTTTTAACTTTTGTTTATCATGGAAAGTTTTTATTTTGTCATCAAATGAGAAGCTTAATTTTACTGAATATAAGAATCTTGGTTGACATCCATTTTCTTTTAAAGTTTGGTATATGTTGTTCCAGGATCTCCTAGCTTTGAGGGTCTGGGTTGAGAAATCTGTTGAAATCCGAATTGGTTTCCCCCTGTATGTAATCTGTGCCTTCTCTCTTATATCTTTTAAAATTCTATCCTTATTGTGTATGGTAGGCATTTTCATTATAATATGCCTTGGTGTGGATCTGTTGTAGTTTTGTACATTTGGTGTCCTGTAAGCCTCTTGTATTTGATTTTCCAATTTATTCTTCATGTTTGAGAAATTTTCTGATATTATTTCATTGAAGAGATTGTGCATTCCTTTAGTTTGCACCTCTGTGCCTTCCTCTATCCCAATAATTCTTAGATTTGGTCTTTTCATGTTATCCCATAATTCCTGGATATTCTATTCATGGTTTCTTACCATCTTCATTGTGTGGTCAACTTTATTTTTAAGATTATATATTTTATCTTCATTGTCTGAGGTTCTGTCTTCCATGTTCTCTAGTCTGTTGGTGATGCTTTCTATTGAATTTTTTATTTGGTTTATTGTTTCCTTCATTTCAAGGATTTCTGCTTGCTTCTTTTTCAAAGTCTCTTTCTCTTTCTTGAAGTAATCTTTTGCTCCCTGTAAGTGCCTGTAATTGCTCTCTTATATTATTTTGTATTTCACAAATCATTTTAATTATGTACGTTCTGAACACCTTCTCTGACATTTCATCTACTGTGCTGTCAGTGGATTCTATTATTGTAGCATCTTGGTTTGTTTGGGGCATTTTCTTCCCTTGTTTTTTTCATGTTGTTTATGTGTCTTCCTCTCTAGCAATGCTGATCTGAGGTATTACAGTTTCTACCCTATAATCTTGTACTGTCCCGGCAAGTTACCAATATCTCACCTCTGGTATAACCAGGCCTGCAGGGACCTTGGCGATGATCTTCCTGGTCCTGGCTATTGACTCTAGATGTAAGTAGGCAGGGACACCTGCTGGTTGGTAGATGAGGGGGCTGCAGCGCGGTCTGTCTCCTCCTCTGCACTTGCGTAGAAGGTCCACAGTCTTTATCCTATAGGCTTATAGATTCCCTACAGGGTTACCTTTATACTAAACATTTTCTCTCTGGAGGAATTTCTTCCATATCACTGGTTTGACTGCTATCTCTACACTTTGTGTCCCATCCTAGATCTCTCCTAGACTTCACGTTAAGTCAAGGAATGTTGCATGGTTTTATGAGGAACAATTGTTAAATTCTCAGGAATTTTGTGAGTCAGTTGCTAAATCTGGCCTTCCTCAAAATTGTACAAACTTAAATTATATTTTAGGAAGGTAATAAGTACTTAAAAGCATTACTTCTATTTTGCTACATTTCCTCATTGTCAATGCTCTTAAGGTTATATATGTTTATTATTTCGTCTGAATGGTGGAAATTACTGTTGGAAATTATTGGTGGAATGCTATTGCTGTTTTGTCCAACTATGTATTCAATGATGTTATGTTGGCCGCTTGAAAACTGTTACAGTGGGAATATTTTTTACACCATGAAGATTGGGAAATGCTATATATCAGGACTTAATTTATTATTTTATAGACTTTCTAGACCTCAGCAAGTGATCTGAAAAATGTTGATAATGTAGATTAAACTAAATAGTGTGTGGTTTCTCTAAATGTTACATTGTGACTAACATGAAAAATTAAGGAAATATTCTTCAAATATTTAAAAATTGCTATTCACTTCAGTAAAAATGTGCTCATAACATTGATGAACCAGAGAAATTTTGACCCACATCTTCATTATTGCACTTTCTCTTACTCTTTAACATAAGTATCAACCAATGTTCAAGTCGTAATTGTACTCATTCATCAGTTTCAAATGTGGATACAAGAGCTTGGCAAAACTGAACAAAAATATTCTGTGAGAACTGATTGATGGAACAGAATTTATAATAAAGAATATTGTGTACTTTATTATTGTTGTGAATTATATCCTTCATATCAATAAAATATTTAAAAACTTAGGTATACATATATACATGTATCCCCCCTCCCCTGGAGAGCCAGTTAAATATTTACCAGTAAGTCACTTCTTGAGACCCTCATTATCAACTGCCTAACAGACATTTTAAATTTAAAATGATAGGCATCTCAGACTTGTGTCAAAAACTGAATTTATTTCTCTCCCCAGATTTTTTTCTCTTTTGGTATACTATATCTTGAAGAATTAACTGCCCTAACGAGATTAAAAAAGGGAAAACAATAGCTGTCGGTTGCTTTTTCAGTATGTCCTATCTGAGAAGGCTGGAAAGAAGGTAAGAGGGAGAAGAAGGTTTGTGGGACTTTTGGTTTAGCTAGCTTTAAGAAAGGGGGTCTTGCATGTAGTCATTCGGGACAGAGACTATGAGAAGAGGTTAGTTGGAAGCTGTAGAAAGAGAGGGGGAATAGATGACAGTACCAGGTCTGATCAGAAGAGGTAGGATCCTGAGCATCTAGTTCTTGGGTAAGAAGAGTCATCTCCATACTGACAGGAGGTAAGGAAATAAGGATCAGAGCGTATCCCAGGATGGGTTTCCTAGCAACAGAGCCTGGGACAGTGATTCTCCTTCAGGTGTTTTTTAGGGAAGTAGGGCACTTGGGAGGAGACATCCAAGCCTGAGAGTGAACTTGACTGGACACTAACTTTGGAAGTTTGGCCTCATTTAGGAGGGAGATGCTGCTTCAGGAACTGCACCACCAGGGTATCCCCAACTTGAGGCAGAAGACTGGTCATTTCATCTTGTGCTGATCACACATTTGCCTGCCCTACAGGGGCATGGGGCATGGCCTTCAGGTTAGGTGGAGCCTGTCCGGCTGAGGGCAATGCTCCAAGGAAGTAAGAACTTGTGCTTTAAAACAACCAGCAATCAGGACAGCTGGAGGACAAGAGTGGGGCACTAGCAACCACAGTAGTGTGGATGTATACATAGTTATATGGGGGGTGGGAAATGGGGGAAGGAATCAAGACAGTTCCTTATGAGTGGTCTCTCTTTAAAAATAGCTATTTAGGGGCTGGGATTATGGCGCAGTGGTAGCGTGCTCGCCTAGCACGCATAAGGCACTGGGTTCGATCCTCAGCACCACATAAAAATAAAATAAAGATATTCTGTCACCTACAACTAAAAAAAAAAAATAAACATTTAAAAATAAATAAATAAAAAATAAAAATAGCTATTTATTTATTTATTGGTACCAGGAATTGAACCTAGGGACACTTAAGCACTGAGCCACATCCTCAGTACTTTTTTATTTTTTATTTTGAGACAGAGTCTTGTTGAATTGCTTAGGGCTTCACCAAGTTGCTCAGGCTGGTCTTGAACTTGCGATCTTCCTGCCTCTTTGGGATTATAGGCGTGCACCACAATGCCTGGCTGGTCTCCCTTTTTTTTTCAAAGAATAATCCAAATTAACTGCTGGGGATGGGGAGGAATCAAGGACAGTGAACTTAACTAGGATGGGAAAGTTTGGAGCAGCTGCTCTATGTAGGTAATGGGAGAGGGGCTGTCCTGGACAGTGCTCAGGGTGTACTTACTATGGAAGGAGTAAGGACAGCAGTTTGTATTGTTATTTAAATAGTCTTCAGTAGACTCCGTGTAGGAGAAAAGGCAGTTGGAAGGCTTGATCCAGTGTTGAGATTTTGCTGGGTAAGTAGGGCAAACACAATTAAACCACGCTTGGATATGGCACCTGACCAGGAACTACTTGTAAGCAGATGAGGAATGCTTTTTGGAGAAGTTCATCTTTCCATATTGTAGGACCATTGTAAAATTCTTTAAATTTGAAAAGAAAAATGCCTTAGTTTAAAATTTTTTTTTCTGTTAAGGCAGTTTATTAGTAGTCCACATTTCTGAGGATTACAATATATTTAGTATAGACATATAGCAATGTGAAACAGTGTGACATTTCAGTACATGAAAATAATAGTAATGATCAGATCAGGGTTTAATTTTTTTTATCAGTAAGAAGAGAACATGTTTGCTCCAGCCATTGGTACTATATTATATGTGCCTCTGAAAACATATCCCTAGATAGAAAGGAAATTGGAAACATCACCATTATAACAAATACTTCTTTCAAAGTTTCTGTCTGTATCTCAGGGATCTCTTGATCTCTGTCTCTGGGCCATTTTATCATGGCTGTTATGAAACGGCTTTGAAACAAAATGTGGTTGATTCTTGGGCTCAGTTCTTCCTCTTTCCTACATTTCCTTCCTTGCTGGATCCTCCTGGCATGGAGTGTATTTTTCTGCTCATGATTGTAGATTTGGCCACATTCCTTGCTTTAGCTTAACAGAATTGAGTAGACAATCTAGTTTTGAGCCTGGGCTCATGAGGTGAGCACATTCTGGCTAGCCCTTTAGTCCAAGGAGGACTGGAGACATGTGGGACCAATCGAGAGCCACATGAAGTAGAACCATAAAAATTCATTCACAGAACCATAGAAACAGTGCTTACTGATGTGTGCCACTGGTTTTTGTGATTGTTATCCAGCATTTGTTTTGGCAATAGCTAACTGATGCATAATTTCTTTTTTCCAAAGTTCTTAGTGCTTCTACAAAGTTTCCACCATTTTTTAAAATTCAGCATAACAACTTCTAATATGTTTTGTATTTAATGCTATGATTTTTATTTTGTACTGAGATTTCTTAGACTGATGACAGTCCAAGAAACAATTTACCCAATTTTGTTCTCTCAGGTTCTGGTAAAAATGAGAAAGCAAATTGAATTTTATTTCCTTCAAATCGTATTTAATTCTAACTGAACTTTGCCTGTCTTTTTAAATCTTTTGCTAAGGTCATGATAATGAGAAATGAATACTGGAGTTCATACCGTGTTTTCTTTTTGCATTCAGTTTCCAGAATTCTCTTTATGTTATGTAGGTCTAAAAGGTTAAAAATAACTGTGTCTTTAGAGACTTCTTCTTGGGCTATATTCTTCCTTGGGATTCTCTAAGGTTTTCCTACCCAAACTTGGTCATCAACCTTGCCTAATTTTAAAATCTCCAAGACCCAATGTTCTACAAAAAAATCAGTGAG
>PVHX01005378.1:0-19845 GCA_004024805.1 Geosciurus inauris | reverse complement strand
TGTCTCCCTGGAAGTCACAGCCCTCTGGTTTTAGCATACATCGTGCTTTTCATATTGAAAGCACTCACTAAACTCTGCATAATTAATCTTCCAATCCTGTTTGAGTTATGTAGGTGAACTGAATTAGCTCCATTTTCTGGCAGGGCAACCTAGAGAGAGAGAGAGGAGTTGGTCACTTGGAGTTGTCCGAGTCCCAGTATAAAGTCCCCGCTCCTCTTACTCTAGGGGAAGCCCTGGTCCTTGGTTAGTTCTGCTGGGTTATTGTCTGTCATGTGTGTTAGGTTTATGCTTGCTTTTCTTCTGTAACATTTCTGAAGGAAGATATCGGTGTGACAGGAAGGAATGACCTTAGATGAGGATATTTCATACATAAAGTCACCACTGAATATTTCTCAGCCAGTGGTTGCTGGATAACCTGTTGGTAAAGTCCAGGCAGTGTCCTTACGTAATAGCATGTTTGCATGGACTGAAGGCTGTGTTGTGACTTGGAGCTTTCCTTACACCTTGTCTATTCCTGGACCACAACTCTGGGATCAACTGGCAAGTAACCAATTGAATTATTAAAAGAAGATCCAGTATATTCACAGCAGCCATTAAACTAGCTGAATTAGATTAATTCAGATTTTTTCTTTTTAGGTTATGCTCATGGATTTTAGACTTGGCTTTCTCTAATTGGGGATCAACGGCAGTATAATTAAAAGACAAACAAAATTTTAAAAAATCTATGAAGCACTTTTAATATTCAATTTGGTTTTGCAAAAAGAGGAGAAGCTGTGCAGTTTTTACAGAGCAATAGGATGAGCGTCCTATGTATTCTTGCCCTCTGGGATGTCTTCCACAACTTTCTGTTTCTCTCGCTCCCCTTGATAGATTCCTGTTAAAATTCTTCAAGGCCCTTCTCAATTGCAGCAACCTCTATTTCTCAACCCGTCTTTTTCTTTTGAATCCACATTATATTTTGTTTGAAGCTCTCTTATGTAAGTTATTACAGCCTACTGTCTTTATCCTCCCGCTAGATTATAAACTTCTTGGGGGCAAGGTCTATAATTAATTCATCTTTATATTCTCTGAAGGCTTAGGCTCCTTCTCTTCTTTTATTTGAATAATGTTCAATTCAATGTTAAAGTAACTAATGAAATGTAATACATATATACCCTTCCCCCAGTTGGGTTAGACTTGAATGGGGACTTTCAGGCTAAACCTCTGAGGAGAACTGGGATAGTTATATTGTTAGGAACTTAACCAAACCAAATCCAGAATCACAGTGTCAGTGAATTTCAAAAATTTTTGTAGTGTTTGTATAATAGAGACTCCAAACCTTTTGGCTCCAATTTTCAAAAGAACTGGGTTGCCCTAGTTAGAGAACAGGGTCTGTGAACGGAAGCTCTGCTTGCCCGTCATCTATAAGAAAGAACACAAGGGCAAAGAAATGGGAGAGAGCCTGAGCTCCTATGTACTCAAACATTAATTCCACGGCTATTCACCAATCTTTAGGAATCTGGAAATAATATGCCCGTTGGCTATTTGTGTTAGAACAGATGTAAAATTAATCGGTCTAGCTCACACTATTAGGTCTGCGTTGGCCAGTGAAAGATTTTAAAAGAGTTCTCCCAAACAGGAATCATAATAAAGCTCTCCAAATCACATTATTAGTAGGCCCAAATACTGTCACGGTGTCCTATGTATTCATGTTTCCCCTCTGATGAACTATTTTTACCTTCTCCCTAGAAGCACAGGATCGTTTTCCCTGCACCACTGGTCTTTCTTGCAAGGCGGATCTCTTGCCCACAGCATCAGCACCTTCCTGCTGTGGGCTGACCCAAGCAGGGATGTCTTGGGCAGCTCTTTAAGTATTGATTGGCAGCCTCTGTCCTTGGCAAATCTAGGCAGCAGGGGTGGCCCTACTGCACTGCAGAGAACACAAGGCACCCCCTGTTAGCCATGGTATTTGCAATGATATACCCCCTCATTCTCTTTGCTGCCTCCCCACCCTTTTTGCTGTTAACTTATTCCAAGGACAACTTATTTCAGTAAATATTCTATTTCTATATTGATTCCTCATCCTCTTCCAAGTTTGAGATATGCAAGGAAGTCATTAATTAAGCTCTGAAATAAGAATGGCATCTATAATTCAGGAAAGAAGATTCAGGAAACCAAGAGCTTTCTACCTTACAAAACAAAACAAAACAAAAAAATCCCAACATAAATAGTATTTGACTTTGAGAGAGAGGACCTCAACTTGAGTCCTAGCTTCAACATTTTCAGGTCAATCCCACCCCATGGCCATTATATTTTTATTTAAACATAAATCTTGGTCATGTGAACATTTCTGTTGCTTTGTGGCTGTTATCCAGAACCTTCCTTGCTGATGCTCACTTGTGGCCAAGCATCCTGTTTCTCTCTCTTTCTTTTTTTAGTACCCGGGATTGAACTCAGGGGCACTCGACCACTGAGTCACACCTCCAGCCTTATTTTGTATTTTATTTAGAGACAAGGTCTCACTGAGTTGCTTAGTGTCTTGCCTTTGCTAAGGCTGGCTTTGAATTCATAATCCCCTGCCTCAGCCTCCCAAGTGGCTGGGATTACAGGTGTCCATGCCACTGCACCTGGCCTGTTACTCTCTCTCTCTCTTTTTTAATATTTTTTTTTTAGTTGTAGATGAATACAATAGCTTTATTTTATTTATTTTTATGTGGTGCTGAGGATCAAACCCAGTGCCTCTCACGTGCGAGGCATGTGCTCCACCACTGAACCACAGTCCCAGCCCCTCTGTTTCTCTTTTAATTCCCAGAATTCTGTAGGGTCTCCATTGGTGTTTGCTTCAATGCCATCCAAACTCTCCTCACTCAGCCATTTTTAGCAACACTAATCCAACCCTAGCACCAACCCTTGGTGAACCAAAGCTTGCTTGGGCTGCATAGGCGTTACATATAACTTCTCAGAGCCTTGGATTGTTTCATCTGTGGAGGAAACTGTCTCAGATGGTTTTGTTAAGTTAAACCACCACGTTAATTCAAATTTATTCATCGAACTTACTGAGCCCTGCAATGGGCACTGGCATCCGGGGAGGAGTAAGTTGTGTTTTCTGGTGAAGACAGATAAGAAGACTTGTGGAGGGGTATGCAGAAAGTCATGGGAGCAGGGATGTTGCTTTATCTGTTTGGGAAGGAGAGAAGGAAGGCACATGGGTAAAGGCCTCCAATGGGAAGTGACACTGGAGCAGAATTTTGAAGCACATTTTGAAGTTAGCTGAGATAAGATGAGACCATAAAGGGAACAGAGAAGTGTTAAGAAGCAGTGAACTGGCCTCTGGGTGGTAGACAAGTATTTTAACCTCTGTGAGCTTTAGTTATCAAACTAAAAAAATAATTTTTCATACTAAAAATTATTGATAAATTATTGGCAACAATTGTTTCAGGAATGGGCACCTGTAGTCTAGCGAATCTTGATTTTGACATTTGTTTGCTTCTTTTTAATTCTTTTTTCAAATTCTCTTTTTGTCTGAAAAATCTTGAGCCTAGAAATTACAACAAAATGGATGTTGAAATATTTGTTAAATGAATACTATATGAAAGGTAGTAGTGATACCTTTAGAAAGTGAGATAGTCCAACAAATAATTCAGGCAAGAATTACTAAGAATCTAAATTGAAGTATGGATTTAATAGGCATTGATATGGTCGATTTACTAGATCTGATGACTGGAATAATAATCAAAATAGCCTCAATTTATTGAGTGACTACTCTAAAACTTCTTCAGTCATCTGAATCCCATAGAAATACCTATGGGAATTTGGAGCCAACATAAGGAACCCGGAGTTCAGAAGCGAGAAAAAGAAAAGCAAATAGTGAGGTCCCTATTGTTACCCCAGGGAGGGTAAGGCTGAAACCAGTTTTACTCCTGGACTTTTTAGTTATTAATCAATAAATCTCCATTATGCATTAAATAGTTTCTGTCCCTGGCCATTAAGAACAAAAGTTCTGACTGAGATAAATTATTGTGAGAACCAAATGAAATAAAATATTAAAAATGCCTGGTTCCATAGTTGATCCATTGCAGGTCTTAAGAAATGGTAGTTGCTGTCTGAGCAAAGACCCAGAGAACTGAGAACAGGCAGTGAAATCTGTGGATTGCTGATAAGTTGCTAGGGTGGGGGCCAATTGTGCACATAGGGAGTGGCAGTTGTGAGTTGGACCCTTTAGCAGTAAAGGCTATCTATTATACCTGGATAAACAATTTGAATTTCTTCCTCCAGCCCTTTTTTTGGGGGAGGAGGGCACTGGGGAGTAAATCCAAGGGTGCTTAGCCACTAAGCTGCATCCCCAGCCTTTTGTTGTTTTTATTTAAAGACAGGGTCTCATTGAGTCACATAGGGCCTCACTAAGTTGCTGAGGCTTGCTTTGAACTCACAGTCCTCCATCCTCAGCCTCCTGAACCACTGGGAGGCCACCATGCCTGGCCGCCTTCTGCACTTTCAAGCGTGATGAGGACCATACTAAAAAAATGGCAGCATACTATAAGGACATCTGTCCTGGGCACCTGACCTGTTCTGTAAGGTGAGACAACCCTCTCCTGAGCACATGGCATTGTGGCTGAAGCCCAGAGGAAGAGCAGAGTAGGAAACATAATTCAGATATCATTGTATAGAATGAGTCCCAGTGAAGTAAGACCACTAGATTGTGGCTCCCATGAGGTCAGGGATTTATTTAAATATTTATTTTTTGTTCATTGCTTTATCTTCAGCTTCTGGAATAGTACTTTGCCAAAGTGGGTGTTGAAATATTTGTTGAATGAATGCTGTGAATGGTAGTAGCAATACCTTTAGAAAGTGAGATAGTCCAACAAATAATTCAGGCAAGAATTACTAAGAATCTATATTGAGGATTTAATAGGCATTGATAATGTCAATTTACTAGATCTGATGACTGGAATAATGAAATAGTCTCAATTTATTGAGCAACTACTCTATTCAGGGCTCTATTTGATTAAGGATAAGATGCTTTATGTTGTTAGCTCATAGTGTTCCAGAGGAAAGCAGGGAGAAAATTGTGCATTTGGATTTAGCGACTGAGTGAGGATTTCAGTGGTGCTGAGTGGCCTGGTAGGGACAGGATCCAGACGACAGGAGTTGAAGGAGACTGTTGAGTAAAGAAAGGTAGAGAGTAGTCCTTGAAGGAGTCTGACTGGTCATTTCCAGTAGTGTCGAGTTCAGGAAATGCATTTTCTCCCACCTCATTCCTCTAGAGAGAAAGTGGATTAAAAGAATGGAAAATATGAGCTCTGCTCTAATGAGGCAGAGCGGAGGGCAGAGGGGAACCTGGAAGTGTGGCCTTTGTGCTGATGATGTATGGCTGCGAGGGCGTATTGGATATGGGTTGTTTATGAGTTTGTGTTGGTTCATTTATTCCACAAATATTTATAGTCTCTCTTGTGCGAGGCACTGTTCTAGGAACAGGAGATACAGTGAACAACAGCAAAGACGAACATCCCCTCCCTCAAGGTTACATCCCAGGGGTGTGTGTGTGTGGGAGTGCCTGCACGCATGCGCCATAGTGGCGGGGATGGGGGGCGGGGCAAAAGCAGGTTTTGCAGCTAGAGGGGTTGCAGTTTTAAATAGGTGGCCAGGAGGAGTTTCCTGAGAAGGAAGTAACTGAGTGACCTGAAAAAGCCAAGGGAGAGGCACTGTGACATCTGTTTGAAGGGTAGTTGAGGCAGTGGAAACTCGCTCATGCGAACAGCTCAGAATTTTTCAGCATTGGGAGTGAGGCGCTTCCTTTCTGCCTGAGGCACTTTGCAGAAACAGTGCGGTCCACTCTGAAAAGAAATGGTCCACGGAAGGGAACTTGTCGTTGGGGCCACTTAGTCATTGCTTCCTCTAGCCAAGTGAACTGGCCCTGTGGGGGTCTGGGCTGATCAAAAGAGAGAGGTCCAGTCGCCCTGAAGATACTGGGATAAGCAGCTGTAAAGACTGGTGAAATTTAAAATCTCAATTTTCCCCTCAATGTTTATGTATAAATTTACAATTATGTTTCACTAAGTATAAATGAGTTCATTTTGCCTTTGCTCAGAACCAGTTTATGAGAGAAATGTTACAAATCGTCCTTTTGTATTTGCTAAATCTGGACCTAATTCCATTTTTCAAGAAATCGTGTTTGCAGAAATAAGGCCACATGGAAATGAACAAATAATGAAAAATTGAATATAACAAACCCCTGAGGTCCTAGAGAATTAAAACTCTGCCAGAATTATTTATAAAATGTGAGCTAGTATCCAAAAGTATTTACAATTTGCTCCATGGCTTGTAAAATCTGGTGCAATCCAAACATACTTGGTAGTTCCATGAGACTCAAAACATGTTTCTGAAATCCCGTGCCCAACTCCAGTACAAAGCAAAGAGGCCCATATGGTGGGACCATAATCCTGACATGCAAAATTCTTTGTATCTAGAGACCTTGAGGACTGTTCAGAATAGAAGTAGTTCTGCAATGAAACTCTGGGCTATTCTGTAATAAGACTATACATATATAGGAGCATCCAAATATCCTGTTACTCAGGATGGTGTGAAATGAAGTTGGTGTGAAATGGGAAGCCAAGAATTCTACACTTGGGATAAGTAGGGCAAGAGGGACAGGATTGCACAGAAATCAGAATGTGGGGAAAAAATGGAATGGAGGGATGACCATAAGGCTCTTAATACACGAGGGTATCTCAACATGAGACCATCAAGTGATTTATTAATGTCCCAGCAGTGTAGACTCAGATCAAGCTTTAAAAGTTCCCCAGGATGTAGCAACGTTTGGGAGGGACATAGCAGAGGGATTTTGGTGTCCCCCTCCACTTCATTGGGCCACGCATCCCTTGCTCCTGTGACCCATTCAGTTGGTGGAAACACAAAGCCATCCATCTGCACCTCTTTGAAACAAGAATCTTACATTCCAGCATCCCTTTTAAATGGTGGATACAAGAGCCAACTCTTGCTGCTATCACAAGGTCTCACAAGGCTGTTAATCATCAAGTACTGATAGCTACTGTTCAGTGTTGGATGAATACCAATTAGAGAGATGGGGCGACCTGAGGAATGGAGAGGAGAGAGCAGTAGGGGACTGGCTTTGTTGTTTTGGGGAGGGGTTGCCAAAAAAATATTACCTGGGGCGCCAACGCTCTTCTCGCCAACCCTGAGGGGGCAGCTGATGAGAATGGCAGACTAATTTACAAAGTATAAAGTAGAGGATGTATCAGAAGCATCATATTATTATTAATAAGGTTTGTTTTTCAAGATAGCAATGGCTGAATTGGACTCATTTTTAGTGTTAGAATCAGGCAGCATTTGTCTGAACTTTATAATTCTGTTTGCACATTCTCTCATGGTATCTCCTTTAGAAAAGAGGTTGTGTGGAGCTTTAGGCGAGCTCAGAGTAGAAGGCTCTAGAAACAAAACAAATAAACAAAAACTTACCGAATACACAAAGAAGAATTGACCAGGGAGCATTTAGGAAAATAGAATAAAGACCCCTTTCCTTTCAAGTTAAAGAACATCTCATTTGGGCACATGGTCCAAATTGGAGCAAGTAGTTTAAATGGATAAGTCTTTCAGTAACGTGAAATTTTATTTGCTCACGGACATCTTTCTGCTCAGTCAATGACGCAAATCCAGCATCGGCCAAGAGACTGGCTCTCTTGTGTGTCCTCCTTTGTGTCTCTTGCAGATCCCCATCTGGTATCAGAAGTCTCTCAGTATCTTTGGATGCATCTCGGGGGCAGTGATTCTCAATATGATGATAAGGTTTTATGACTGGCCACTGTAGCAGAAGCAAATTCGTTGAGAGCCAACTACAGACTTGGGAATAAGGAAGGAAAGCATATTTTTCCCCAGTTCATTTTAGAGCTGTCTTCCACTGCCCCAGAGTGCTGAGAGCACAGTGTGGAGCTGCTCAGAAAGCCTGATTAGGTCCCACAGTGCTCAGCGCACGGAGTTTCAAGAGGCTGGGAAATTGTTCATGCCATTGGAAGTTGTATGAAAAATGGTCCATGTGGAGACAGGACAAAAATTAAACTGAGATGACTAAGAAACATATTAACTAAAATTATGTTTGATTTGCCATCAAGAGCTCTACTCTTTTAGATGGTTGGGAGAGTGCCTCCATGGGGAGCTGAAAAGTTGTGTTCAAGGCCTCTCCTGAATTGATAGTGCTCAGAGAACTGATATGAACAGTTTCAGGCAGGGCAGGGGGAGCCAGAGAGACCTTTCAACTGGATGGGAGGCCCTTGAGATGGATTTGAGAAGAAAAGACTTGAAGAAATAAAAAAAAAAACACTTTAGCTTAAAGAGATGTCCCTTTGCTTTTGAGTTCCTTGCATGTAGTAGGTACCAATAGAGAGTGATGGAATAAAGGAATGATTATTCTCATATATGAAAAGAATATGCAATCTGAAACCAAGTAGTGGATCTGTCCAGATGTTGTTTCTCAGATCATCATCCCAGGATGAGAAACACCTCACTCTGAAAAGATTCCAGTGATGCCATTGTAGAAACATCCCCTGGAATGGAATTTTTTGGCTTATTATTGTCTCAAGTGATTCATGATCTTGAGACCATGGAAGTCATAACTATGCTGAAATAGCCACATAGAAATAAAAGCAAACTCTGTGTCTAGTAAAGTCTTGTATTGAACATAATCATGGTGGCAAGTGATAAGCAAGTACCTTGGGGGCAGGAGAAGAAGAGAACAGAGTCTACTTTGACCTTTGGTTGATAGACTAGTTACCTTAATGGCTGATTGGACTTTGCCATCATTGAATTTTTTTTTTAATAATTTTTTAGTTGTCAATGGACCTTTATTTTATGTATTTATGTGTGGTGCTGAGAATTGAACCTAGAGCCTTACACATGCTAGGCAAGCACTGAGCCACAACCCCAGACCCCGTCATTGAATCTTCCTGTGTTGTTATGAACATAATGTTGTGGACCTCATGTAGCTAGGTTTGTTTTTGTTTTCTTTTTTTTTTTTTAAAGATCTTTTTTTTTTTTTTTTGGTATCAGGGATTGAACTCAGAGGTACTCGACCACTGAGCCACATCCTCAGCCCTATTTTGTATTTTTTTAAATGTAGAAACAGGGTCTCACTGAGTTGCTTAGTGCCTCGCCACAGCTGAGGCTGGCTTTGAACTTGTGATTCTCTTGACTCAGCCTCCCAAAGTGCTAGGATTACAGGCGTGTGCCACCAAGCCTGGCTCTTAAAGATCTTTAAAGGGGATATTTTATTAGGTATTTATATCCTGGTAAGTCTTCCAACAAAATCATCCAAGATGAGCACCGTGCTTCTATCTCCATATTAGGGCAGAGTGAAAAAGAAGGCCATGGAAGAAGACCTTTGGGTTTTGGGAAGGCACATTCCTGATGGACCACATTTATAAAGTGGCCACATTTATAAATTTATAATATTTGAAAGATGTTACTTCACAAAGAGTTTCCTTTTGTATAAAGACTATCAGGGCAAAATGGATTAAACTCAAACTCACAAAGAAGATAAAGAGTACAATAGATTAAACTCAAACTCACAAAGAAGATAAAGAGTACTAACCATAGGAGAAAAACTGAAAGAAGAACAGGAAACTTCACAGATTTGGGCTGCCAAATGGTGGCTGACTGTGAGTCAGAGGAGACAAACGTCAGGTACACAGAGAAAAGCAATTTGAGAATACATTGTCAATGTTTCTCCAAGAAGCTCAGTGAAAGAAGCTCTTGTGAAAAGGGAGGATATTCAATCCCTGGACCAGACAGTGTTTGGGAAGAATTCTGGAAAGTGCCAGACTGGTGTGACTTTCGGGAGACCAGCTGTATCATGAAAGTCAAGGAAGACAGCAACAAGTGGAGAGGTAGAGAAAGGACACAGTGGAGACGCCGCTATCCAGGGACCCGCAGGTTTTGTGAATTTAGGCCAACCTATGTACTTGGTAGGAAGCCAAGGGTGTAGATCAACATTTTTCAAACTATAGGAATAAAACAGGGGGCGATGCTTTTTCTGCCCTTCATAAAGAGTTATAGCTAACACTAACAAATGACAGGTTAACAAGAGAAAAGCATAACAAATGTATTTGATCATAGTTTTAGATAACACAGGAGCCTTCAGATTGATGATCCAAAGACCCGGGCAAACTATCCATTTTTATGAAGCACGGACAGTTGGGTAGAACAATGACTGGACGAAAAAGAGGATGATCTAATGGTCATAGACTGAAGGAGAACCCAACAAAGCCTGTCTGTTTAGATTTTCCTTGGGCCATTGGGTGTCCCCTTTCTTCCTCCCAGATAAGAGGCAAACCATTTCTGGAATGAGGATCTTAGTTTCTTCATGGCTGGTGAGGGAAAAATTAGAGTAATATCTTTAGGCTTTATGTCTGGCTTTGGAGACAAGGGATTCTGGTTGCTGTGTCCTGCCATGGGGAAGGGGAATTCTAGTTTCTGTGGCTTGCCTAGGAGAACAAGGCATGAGAGGATGGCAGAAAAAGATCCAACGCTTGCTTCTGGGGCCTTCACTTGGAGATATCATTTTTCTGAGCACCAACACAACTGAAATATGCATACGAATCACCTGGGGATCTTATTAAAATTTAAGTTCTGACTTAGTGATGCCTTGGGTGGGGTCTAAGATTCTGCATTTGCAGCAAGTTCCCAGATGCTGCTCCAGAGACTGCCTTTGAGTAGCAATGGCTAGATAGCCATTATGTCTCAGATTGGTCCACTTAAGTTGTCTTTGTTTTCTCTTGACACTTTTTTTTTATTGGTGCATTGTAGTTGTACATAATGATGGGATTTGTTGTTGCATATTCGTACATGCACACAAGATGACAATATAATTTGGCCAATATTTAAATTGTCTTTGAGGAGAGCAGTTTAGCATCGTGGCGTGTTCAAGATTTTAGTTTTATTAGGTAATACATTAATGTGTTGTTAATTGTTAATATTCTGAGGTGTCAGATTGTAGGTTGCTTCAACCGCCTTTGCTAACAACTCTAGTACTGATGTCTTGTTCAGATTACTGACAATTTGTATTTTCGGTCGTTGGGATTTGACCAGCTCTCTCCAGAGAAAGGGTCAGTCAGCAGAAAACAGAGGATTTTGAGAAGTGACATTACCTTTATTCAGTTCTAATTGTAACAAGATGTAGGATGGACCAGGACTCTAGGACTCTCCCCCCTCCCTTTTTCTCCCTTTCTTCATTTTTTTTTTTTTTAACCACTACTGAGTCCATGGAATTCAGCCAAATCCCTGGAAATTATCCAGACCTGCACATTTCTCCTGCCCATTACAGCTGAAACAGTAGCAGCAAAACAGAAATAGCTCTACTTATAAAAACATTTTCCCCCTACAATTTAAGATTACAACTGGCATGCCAAATCAATATTAGGGACATGTTTAATACACTCATGTATTTTGGGGGTGGGGAATAGAAATAACACCTTTTATTTCAGAATCAATTTGAAGGGAACTGACTTCATACACTGAATAGAGATCTCAGCCCATAATCTTGGGTTCCTGAGCACACAGCACCAGTTAGGCTTCTAATTTACTCTCGGGTGACTTAATGGTATTGCTTAATTATAACAGTTGCAAATTCCATCCTCCAAAATATATCACAGGCAGCCAAACATCTGCAGGGTTTTGTAGTAGGGAGCATGCCAAAATGAAATGCTCATTTTTTGTATTATTTTGCTTTTATTAGTTTTTAATACATATATGTAATAAACAAGATGAGCAAGACAACACTTAAATATGCACCAATGGTAATCAAATGTAAGATATTAAGTTGCAAAAATGCCCATTCTATGGAAAGGAATATGCTCCTCGGGAGAATCTAGGCAGTGACAGGGGACATTTTAAAATAACATTAACTTTTCAGTGATAGAATACAAGTAGGAAGAGTTTTCAACTTGGGAAGTGTAGATCCAGAGAAAGCCCTGCAGAATGTACTGAACGCCAACAACAACAAAAAAAATGTTTTCTTGTGAAGAGGAGAGCTAACTGCTGACTAATTGAAATCACCTCTGTTTCTCAAGACTGGATCTTCCAGAAAGGTTAAGAGAGGCAGAATCATGTTAACAAAGTTAAAAAATGATGCTAGTGCTTGTTTGTCCTGAGCCGGTGACTGACAAATACTAATGAAAATAATGTGTTATTTTCGAAAAAAGATGCATACAAGATAAGAATAAAATATATAATGATCATTTCCAGACTTTAAATATATCCTTTATGTGGTAAAGTGATTAAAAGATGTGATGTTGCAAGTACAATAGGGTTCAGAAACTATTTGGAGCTGGTTTTCTTTACTTTGTTACATAGAGGTATCTGCCCTCATTAAAAAAAATATATATATATTTATGAATTGTGTGTGTGTGTATATATATATTTGTTTTTAAGAGTATTTTTTTTACTCTTCATGCCTTAAAAACATACTGGCAAACAAAACTTTAAGTTTTGCCAGTGACTCATTTCCCTTGTGAAATAGTGTTTGTGCAAATTAAAAAAAAAGAAAAAAGAAGAAAGAAATGTACAAAATATAAAAAAATAGCCAATTAAAAAAATTGCTTCTCTATATGCTCAGTGGGGATCTGGTAAAAATTAAGCTGGGGCTAATGAAGCTCTAAGCCCCCACATACCGCCACAGAGGGAGGAAGACTGCATATTGCCTGCCATGAGGCAAACTGCTTAGGAGCCTGTGAAAGTCTCACTGAAACCAACTTAGCAAACGCTCCTGTCCCACAGTCTTTATGAAGATCATCTCCAATCGGAAAATATCACTGCCACCGTGGAGCTAGGTGTGACTCTGATGCATGCTTATGGCTTAGTCACCTCAGTGAGGTGTTAGCTAGGAAGTCAAGGGAGCCTGGGAAGAGGATCTTATTAAACAATCCAGGTCTCTAGGCTCCTATATGTTCCTAGGCATATAGATGGTTCATTATAAGACTTATCTATTCCCTTTGCAGAAGCCCTGTATGAACTTTCCAAACCCTGGCACCTTCCAGCCAGACTGTTTGGTGTCCTGCTGCTTCTGGGTCTCATGACCACATTCAGGCCCTTTGTAGAGGAATCCCAGAGGCTTCCCCTCGGAAAGCCCCCCAAGGCCTGGCCTGAGACAGGGACTCATGCTGAAGAAACCTCACTGCCCTTACATTTTTTAAAAAATATTTTTTAGTGTCAATGGATCTTTATTTTTTTAGTTTTTTATTTATTTGTATGTGGTGCTGAGAATCGAACCCAGTGCCTCACACATGCTAGGCAAGCGCTCTACCACTGAGCTACAGCCCCAGCCCTGCCCCTACATTTTGACCTGTTCTTCTGAAGTCTTTTCTGAAGTCTTGTTTGTTAATTTCCGATAGACTCAAAGGGTGGCCCTCAGCCCAATAGCTTCACACCTGAGAGCTTGTTAGAAATGCAGAGACTTGTGGTACATGCCTGTAATCCCAGCACTTTGGGAGGCTGAGACAGGAGAATCGCGAGTTCAAAGCCAGCCTCAGCAATGGCAAGGCATTAAGCAACTCAGTGAGACCCTGTCTCTACATAAAACACAAAATAGGGCTGGGGATGTGGCTCAGTGGTTGAGTACCCCTGAGTTCAATCCCCAGTACCAAAAAAAAAAAAAAAATGCAGAGACCTACCTATACCTGAAAATGGAACCCCAAATTGCTTTTTAGTAAGATCTCAAGGTAAAGGCTCTGCACAGTTCATGTTGTAAAGCACCGTTAGAATTCATTTTGGAGATTTGAATGAATGAGCTGGTCTACCTAGGAGCACATGCATTAGACAAAGGGATTTCTGGCGACACAAAATTTTGTACTGAAAGAACAAAAGCTTGTGATGGGGACGTCTATAAAAAGAGCTGGAGACGTGGAGTCCTTTTAAGTGTTGCCATAGCCACTTCTCTCCAAGCTCTGTCACTCGGAGGCACCTCTCCATCTCATCCCATATTAGTCTTGGGAAAAGCCAGGTAGCCATCCACGACCCACCAGAAATGGAATATATTTCCCTTGATGTGTTGCACCTATTTTCTCATGAAGCAGGGGATTGAGAAATTTTAGGAAATATTTATTCAGCTTAGGGTCATGAGGACTGTAACCAATGTAACAGTGGCCTGAGAATCTGGAGAACTAGGTTCTAGGCCCAGCCTGGCCACTAACCTGCTGTGTTGTCCTGGCAAGGGGCTTCATTAGTTCAACAAACATTTATGGAGTTCTTACCTCAGGCCAAGGCAGTGAGGCCAACAAGGAAGTAAAGGATTATCTAGTGGCTTTTGAAAAAAGTGTCTTGCTTTTGGTCAAATGTTTGTTTCCCAGAGGAATCCCTTTTTCAGAAAATGAAACGTTGATACTATTAAAAGGCCGAATGACCATGAGTCTAGTTTTTCAGCTTTCATTGGCTTTGTTTGCAATAATAGAACTGGGCAGCAATTTGGACCTAAAATGGTTCAAAATGCTCCACCTCCCCACATGAGCAGGTTATAGTTATAGCCAGAGAAAAGGAAGTGACTTTGGGGGAAAAGGAAGTGGGGTAGAGATGACACTGGTTTCAGATGACACCTGTCTTATTTAAACATAGTTTCAGCAGTTAAGTGTCTTGCAATGAGTACTTCACATAATCTTAAATGTAGTCATAAATGTCTTTCTGAGAAGGAGGAAGAAGGGGATTTCATACACAGCAGGAAACGGCAACATGACCTCAGAGGTGAAAACCGGAATGATGTAGCCACAAGCCAAGGAATGTCAACAGCCAACCAAAGATGGAAGAAGCAAGAAATAGGTTCTTCCTGGATCCTCTGCAGGGAGAACAGAGCTGCCAACACTGTGATTAGGCCATGATATTAATTCTGAATTTGTAGCCTCCATAATGATAAGAGAATAAATTTGTTTTAAGCCACTGAGTTTGTTGTAATTTTTATAGCAGCCATAGGAAAATTACAGGGCAGTTTGGAACAAATTATTCCTAAGGTCTGTTTTCCTCTAAAAAGTATTGGAATCATATAATTTGTTTTGCAAAATGGAAAGAAAATATGAGATAAATATTTCCTTACAAGAGTTTGAGTAGATGGCATACACTTGTAATCCCAGTGCCTCGGGAGGCTGAGAGGCAAGAAAGGATTGCAAGTTCAAAGCCAGGCTCAGCAACTTAGTGAGGCCCTAAGCAACTTGGTGAAACCCTGCAAGAAAGAAAGAAAGAAAGAAAGAAAGAAAGAAAGAAAGAAAGGAAGGAAGGAAGGAAGGAAGGAAGGAAGGAAGGAAGGAAGGAAGGAAGGAAGAAAGAAAGAACCAAAAACAAACAAGAAGGGTCAGGGATGTGGCCCAGTGGTTAAGCATCCCTGGGTTCAATCTCTGGTTTCAAAAAACAAAGAAAAAAACCCCAAAGATATCTATGGAAGGAGATACAGTTTCATATTACTTTATTTTATGGATGACCAAATTGTACAGTTTTCTTTTTTATTCTTTTTTTTTACATGCATGTGTGCACATACACATGCATACTTCTTTTTTTTTCATATTTTATTTATTTGTTCTATTTAGGCTTACATGTTAACAGAGTGCAATTTGATTCATTGTACATAGATGGAGGATAACATATCAATTCTCTAGTTGTAAGTTGTATAGAATCACAACATATATGCAGTCATACATAAAGTTAGGGCTATGATGACCATCGTATTCCACCACCTTTACTGTCCCCATGCCCCCTCCCCCCTCACACCCCTATGAACATAGATCCACCATTGTTCCCATGTACTTCCCCACATTATGGATCAGCATCCACTTATCAACGAGTACATTTGGCATTTGGTTTTCTGAGATTGGCTTACTTCACTTAGCATGATATTCTCCAACTCCATCCATTTACCTGCAAATGCCATAATTTTATTCTCTCTTATTGCTGAGTAATATTCCATTGTGTGTATATACCACAGTTTCTTTATCCAGTCATCTATTAAAGGGCATCTAGGTTGGTTCCACAGTTTAGCTATTGTGAATTGAGCTGCTATAAACATTGAAGTGGCTGCAGCACTGTAATATGCTGTTTTTAACTCTTCTGGGTATAGACAGAGGAGTGGGATAGCAGGCTCAAATGGTGGTTCCATTCCAAGTTTTCTTAGGAATCTCCATACTGCTTTCCAGATTGGTTGTACCAATTTGCAGTTCCACCAGCAATGTATGAGCGTGCCTTTTTCCCCACAACCTTGCCAACACTTATTGTTGTTTGTATTTTTGATAATTGCCATTCTGACTGGCGTGAGATGAAATCTTAGGGTAGTTTTGATTTGCATTTCTCTGATTGCTAGAGGTGTTGAACATTTTTTCATATATCTGTTTATGGATTGTATATCTTCTTCTGTGAAGTTTGTGTTCAGCTCTTTGGCCCATTTATTGATTGGGTTGTTAGTTTTTTTGATGTTAACTTCTTTGAGTTCTTTATATATCCTGGAGATTAGTGCTCTATTGGATGTGCTCTATTAGTGCTCTATTGGAACAAATCTATAAGATTTGTTCCCAGAATGTCAGCTCTCTGTTCAGTTCATTGATTATTTCTTTTGCTGAGAAGAAGCTTTTTAGTTTGAATCCATCCCATTTGTTGATTCTTGATTTTACTTCTTGTGCTATAGGAGTCTTGTTAAGGAAGTATGGTCCTAATCTGACACGATGAAGTTTTGGGCTTATTTTTTCTTCTATTAGGCGTTGAGTCTCTGGTCTGATTCCCAGGTCCTTGATCCACTTTGAGTAGAATTTTGTGCATGGTGAGAGATAGGGGTTTAGTTTCATTTTGCTGCATATGGATTTCCAGTTTTCCCAGCACCATTTGTTGAAGAGGCTATCTTTTCTCCAGTGTATGTTTTTAGCTCCTTTATCTAGTATAAGGTAACTGTAAGTAAGTGGGTTCGTTTCTGTGTCTTCTATTCTATACCATTGGTCTACATGTCTATTTTGGTGCCAGTACCATGCCATTTTTGTTACTATAGCTTTGTAGTATAATCTGAGGTCAGGTATTATGATGCCTCCTGCTTCACTCTTCTTGCTAAGAATTGCTTTGGCTATTCTGGGTCTCTTATTCTTCCAAATGAATTTCATGATTGCCTTTTCTATTTCTATAAGGAATGACGTTGGGATTTTAATTGGGATTTTATTGAATCTATATAGCGCTTTGGGAAGTATGGCCATTTTGACAATATTGATTCTGCCTATCCAGGATCATGGGAGATTATTCCATCTTCTAAGATCTTCTTCAATTTCTTTCTTCAGTGTCTTCTAGTTTGCATTGTAGAGGTCTTTCACCTCTTTCTTTAAATTGATTCCCAAGTATTTTATTTTTTTTGAGGCTATTGTGAATGGGATATTTTTCCTAATTTCTCTTTCAGAGGGTTTATCACTGATGTATAGAAATGCAATTGATTTGTGGGTGTTGTTTTTATATCCTGCTACTTTGCTGAATTCATTTATTAGTTCTAAAAGTTTTCTGGTAGAATTTTTTTGATCCTCTAAGTATAGAATCATGTCGTCTGCAAATAATGATAGTTTGAGCTCTTCTTTTCTGATTCGTATCCCTTTAATTTCTTTCGTCTGTCTAATTGCTCTGGCTAGTGTTTCAAGGACTATGTTGAATAGCAGTGGTGAGAGAGGGCATCCCTGTCTAGTTCCCATTTTCAGAGGGAATTATTCCAATTTTTCTCCATTGAGGGTGATGTTGGCCTTGGGTTTAGCATAGATAGCTTTTACAAAGTTGAGGTATGTTCCTTCTATCCCAAGTTTTTCTAGTGTTTTGAGCATAAAAGGGTGTTGTATTTTGTCAAATGCCTTCTCTGCATTGATTGATAAAATCATATGATTCTTATCTTTAAGTCTATTGATGTGATATATTACATTAATTGATTTCCGTATGTTGAACCAACCTTGCATCCCTGGAATGAACCCCACTTGATCATGGTGCACTATTTTTTTGATGTGTTTTTGTATGAGATTTGCCAGAATTTCATTGAGAATTTTTGCATCTATGTTCATCAGGGATATTGGTCTGATGTTTTCTTTCTTTGATTTGTCTCTGTCTGGTTTTGGTATCAGGGAGATACTTGCCTCATAGAATAAGGTTGGAAGGGTTCCTTCCTTTTCTATTTCATGAAATAGTTTGAGGAGAATTGGTATTAGTTCTTCTTTGAAAGTCTTGTAGAACTCTGCTGAGAATTCATCTGGACCTGGGCTTTTCTTGGTTGGAAGGCCCTTGATTGCATCTTCTATTTCCTTGCTTGAAATTGATCTGTTTAAGTTGTGGAAGTGCTCTTGGTTCAGTTTGGGTAGGTCATATGCCTCTAGAAATTTGTCGGTGTCTTCAGGGCTTTCTATTTTACTGGAGTATAAATTTTCAAAATAGTTTCTAATTATCCTCTGTATTTCAGTAGTGTCTGTCATGATATTTCCTTTTTCATCTCAAATTTTAGTAATTTGGGTTTTCTCCCTCCTCCTTTTCATTAGGGTGGCTAAGGGTGTGTCAATTTTGCTTATTTTTTCAAAGAACAAGCTTTTTGTTTTGTCAAATTTTTGAATTGTTTCTTTTGTTTCAATTTCACTGATTTCAGCCCTAATTTTGATTATTTCCTGTCTTCTACCTCTTTTGGTGTTAATTTGTTTTTCCTTTTCTAAGGCTTTGAGACGAAGAGTCAATTCATTTATTTGTTGACTTTTACTTCTTCTAATGAATGAGTTTAGTGCTATAAACTTTCCTCTTAGCAATGCCTTCATGGCATCCCAAAGATTTTGATATGTTGTGTTGGTGTTTTCATTTGCCTCTAAGAATTTTTTATCTCTTCTTTGATGTCTTCTGTTATCCATGCATCATTCAATAACATATTATTTAGTTTCCAGGTGATGGAGTAGTTTCTGTTTTTTAATCTGTCATTGATTTGTAATTTGATTCCATTGTGGTCAGATAGGATGCAGGGTAG
Organism: Geosciurus inauris; assembly: GCA_004024805.1. Lineage (NCBI taxonomy): Eukaryota > Metazoa > Chordata > Mammalia > Rodentia > Sciuridae > Geosciurus > Geosciurus inauris. Next base: position 878 of record PVHX01005378.1, on the reverse strand, counting down.
AATCTCTATTTTTTTGTATTTGCTAAGACTGGCTTTGTGACATAACATATGATCTATTTTGGAAAAGGATCCATGTGCTGCTGAGAAAAAAGTGTATTCGCTCGTTGATGGATGGAACACTCTATGTCTGTTAAGTCTAAATTATTGATGGTTTCATTGAGATTTATGGTTTCTTTATTAAGTTTTTGTTTGGAAGATCTATCCAATGGTGAGAGAGCTGTGTTAAAGTCTCCAACTATTATTGTGTTGTGGTCTATCTGATTCTTGTGTTTGAGAAGGATTTGTTTGATATATGTAGAAGCTCCATTATTTGGGGCATAGATATTTATGATTATTATGTCTTGTTAAGAAGACATAATAATTATTATGATTATTATGTCCCTTAAGAAGTATGAAATGACCTTCTTTATCTCTTTTCACCATCTTTGGTTTGAAGTCCACTTTATTTGATATGAGGGTGGAAACTCCGGCTTGTTTGCGGGGTCTATGTGAATGATATGTTTTTCCCACCCTTTCACTTTCAGTCTGTGGATGTCTTTTCCTGTGAGATGAGTCTCTTGAAGACAGCATATTGTTGGTCTTTTTTTTTAAATCCAGTCTGTCAGTCTATGTCTTTTAATTGGTGCATTTAGGCCATTTACATTCAGGGTTATTATTGAAATATGGTTTGTAATTCCACTCATTTTGGTTTGTTTTTGGTTTTTACCTTGACTTGTTTTCTCTTTTGAATGGTCTTTCCTCTAGTGTAGTTCCTCTCTTTGTAAATTTTCATTGTTGGTTATCATTTCCTCCTCATGGAATATTTTGCCAAGAATGCTGTGTAGTGCAGGCTTTCTTGCTGTAAATTCTTTTAACTTTTGTTTATCATGGAAGGTTTT